>JAKSZP010017382.1:0-108077 GCA_022478985.1 Massospora cicadina
TTGGCCCAAGCTGACAAGCGGATAAATAGTTTAATTTGATGTTGAGATAATTGGCCTGAGCTGTCAAAAAGATAATTAGTTAATTTGATGTTGAGATATTTGGCATGAGCTGTAAAGTGGATAATTAATTTTAACTAGAACTGAGATATTTGGCCCAAGCTGTATTAAAGTTTTTGGCTTTAGTTGAGAATTAGAGTAATTGTTTGTTATTTGAAAGGATAACTGGTCTGGTATGTTAATTGTCAAAGGTTTCATTTTTGGGTCAACCACCAGAATCTGACATTTCCCCACTTGACTTAAACATAATCCCTAAGATTCTCATTTAGCCTTCATTGATCTTCACCTCTTTGCTTTAGCCCTAAAGTGCCATTAGAAGTAGGCCAAGTGCATAGCCTTAACTTTGGCCCCAATTGCCGATGAATTTGGCGTCAGATCCCCCCATCCTCAAGTGCAAGCTATAGTATTAATTAGGTTATATATCAATTCTTTCTATCTATTTATAGGTTTTTTGTTTCTTTCTTTATTTTTTCCCTTTATGAAATGCTCTTATTATATACTTATATTTTTCCCTAATCAGCCAGTTTATTGAAAAATCTTAGGATTTTTGCATGCACTAAGTTTTATATATGGCCAGTCCTAATATCCTTGATTGTGTATATGAACTGGATGTCTTATCTGTTATTTCAAATGGCCCTACCCAGATGCAATCCAACTTTTTCAATCGTCCCAATCCATGGGTGTTTCAAAATAGAACTTCATTGGTAACTGAAAATTTGGCCAATTTGTATAAATTTTCAAAACCCTTTTCATGTTGAGCCTTTTTCATGGCAAAATTAATTTAAAAAGGCTTGAGCTTGCATTTTCTTTTTAGTTTATCCTCAAGCCTCTCAACATATTGAGGATAGCTAGTCTTGCCAGGATCTTCTAAGACCAAATATAGTAGTGATGGTAGGGCGATATCTTCCATATAATAACTCAAAAGGGGTCATCCTAGTTGCCAAATGGTAGGTGATAATGTAGGCAAGTATTGCTAAACTTAAATAAGTACTCCATTAAAATTTTTGGCCAAAGTTGATTTTTTGATAATGTTTACCATGTCCCGTTTGCGCGCTCAACTGTACCATTAGTTTTAGGATGATAGGGAGAAGAAAGCACACCTTGTACTCCCATTGGTTGGTTGAGCTTGGCAAGGACATTAGCAAAAAAACCTGTTTCATTATTGGTAAGAATAACCTGGGGACATCAATTCTTGTGGAAGATGAATTCAAGGATAAAACTTGGCTGTAAATGCTGCTCCTGATTCTCAAATAGCCTTGGCTTTGACCCATTTAGTCTTGTTGTCAAAAGCTACAATAATTTGTCTGGCCTTCAAATTGCTTTTTCAAAGTGGGCTGATAACATCAATAGGTACAGTGTGCCATGAAAACTTGGGCCAAAAAAGCTGATAAGATGTGCTTTTTTTGGAACGGTTTCTCACCTTAATACTCTGCACAGCATTCTAACGTTTCTTAGATGTCAAAATGCATTGACTCCTAATAGTAGAATTTCTTCAGATGATCTTTTAACTTTTTGAATCCATCATGCCCTATGGCCTCATGTAAAGCCAAATTGTTGTTTTTTGGGCTGATGGTCTTTATAAAATATACTTCTTGCCCTCAATGATTTTAAATTGTCCCATTTTTGGCAGTTGCATCTTTTTGTATATTCAATAATAGTTTTTGGACGGATTCAGACTCATCTTGGTACTCTCCACTGATCATTTTCTTAACCAACTAGTCACTATTGCAACATTTAGTCTGTCTTCCGACTAGTTGGGAAAGGAAATAATCCTTTTGATGTTTTACCCCAGATAGATGCTCAATTGTGTAGTCAAAAGCTTGAAGCTTTTATTCCCAACGGGATAATCGGCCCTCTGACTCATTTAAGTTGTTCAGCCATCTTAGGTATGTATGACCAGTAACAACTTTTAAATGAGTACCACGCAGGTAGACCTGAAATTGCTTGCAAGAATATATGATGGCTAAGCTTTCTTGTTCCATACCAAGTAAGTTCTCTCATGAACATTTTAGGTCTGACTAGTAAAGCAACTGGATGTTCTTCACCATCTTTGCTGACTTGAGATAATACGGCCCCACTGCCATTAGGGATGCGTCAGTCTGGATAATAAATTTACAATCAAAGTCCAGATATCAAAGAACAAGTGTGACTATTAGTGCTGATCAGAGTTGAATAAATGCATTTTGGAAAGCTGGAGTCCAGTCAAATGAGACCTTGTCCTTTAGTAGATAGAAATTGGCTCACCAAGTTGTGCAAAGTCAACGATAAATTGGCAATAGTACCAAATAATTCCTAGGAATACTTGCATATCGCGCTTGGATTTGGGCTGTTTCATTTTGGAGATGGAATCTAACTTAGAGGGTTGGGGACAATGACACACTTTGTCAATTACAAAGCTGAGGTATTACAGCTAATCTTTTGAGAACTAGGACTTTTTGAGATTAATTTTTAAGTTTTCATCTTCTAGCCTTCTGAAAACCTCCTCTAAGTGTTCCAGGTGGTCGTCAAAAGTGCAGCTGAAAACGTTGATATTATCAAGGTACACTAGTACATATGAAAAAAATCAAATCTCCCAGGATTGTTTATGTCCCTCTGGAAGGTAGCTGGGGCATTGAAGAGCCCTTGAGGCATTCTCGTCAGCTGGAATAGGCCCTCTTGGGATATAATTTCACATTTCTCGCTCTTTTCTTTGGGCAGATCTATTTTGACAATACATGCTGATAAGGTCATTGCTGAAAAGAACTTCTCACCACATAGCCTGTCCAAGGCATTGTCAATTCATGGCAGAGGGTATGAGTCCTTCTTTGTGATGTCTAACTTCTGGTAATCATTGATTAATCAGTTGCTTCCATCTTTTTTCGTTACTTTTAAAATTGAGGCCGCCCAAGGAATTTTTGAAGGCACTAACATGCTGCAATTGAGGAGTTCCTTAATCTCCTTTGATAAAGCTTCTTCAAATGATTTTAAGCGTCTAATTGGGCATAATCGAGTTGGTTTATATCTCCAGTAGCAATATTGTGGATGTCACAGTTAACACATCCCAAGATGAAATCATGTGAAAATATTTCCAAATGTTAAGAAAAATAACTCCTGAGCTTGGCCTTTCTCAGAGTAAGTCAAGTTGCTTAAATCGGCCAAAGGGACAATATTATTAATGCTGAGTAGGTCATTATTAAGAAGCCCTAATTTGACATAAGTTCCAAACTCATGAAATATGTGAATTTCTGTGGTAAGGAACAGATGCAGAAAAACGATTGTTTGATGTCTTTTGATGAAGATGGGCCAATTTTGTAGGTTTGCACGCAAGATGTGATTTTCTACATGACAAGGATGATAATACAAGGGTTGATGTTTGTCTCGCTTTCAGATTTAGACCATGGTTTATATAAATCACCATAAATTCCTTCTGAAATACTAATTGTCAGCCCAGTTGGGATGATTACTTGATCCCCTGGATGATATAGTAATGTGCTGATTTGACCAAAGTGGGATGCCCTTTGACTCATTGAACTGGGTGGGTAGAGTTTTATCTTTGACCGTTATTTGAAATACTCAATTGGGTCTACTCCAACTTTGTAGGCCAGATTTTTGAATATGCTGGGTTTTTTCTCAACTTCCCTATCCTTATTATATTAAAGCGGAATAGCATGACCAAGAATGGTGAGAGTATCGCCCTTATGATTGGTAACAACTCCATATCTTCTTAGGAAATCAGTCCCAAATAGATTATCATAGTTTGTATTTGGAAACACTATAGCAGGTTCTGTCACTACAATAGATCCAAATATGAGAGGCAGGGTGTAAGTACAGGGGAGCTACCCCTCTGCCTAGATTGGGAAGTATTTTCATTAACCACTAGAAGGACCCTAAGAGGGCAGCTGCCCCTCTCTTTACGCAGGGTGATCTTGCCCATGTGGTAGACAAGTGCTGGGTAACAGCCATACCTCTGAAGATTCTCCTGCCCCTCCCCACAATTTCTTCTACCAAATAAGTATGGCAAATAGAAGAAATTTGTGCTGAAATATCTGGAAAACCTATAACCACGGCAACTAGGCCCAACGGGTGAGCACATCAAGAAAATGTTGTATCAAAGGGTCAAATCCTCAGACACATTCGCCATTGGCATCAAGCCTCTGAAAGATGTCATTGTTGGTTTGTAAACAGCTTCAAAACCATCAGAGACAGAGCCTGAGGGGTGTGTACCTTTTAAAACGAATGTGTAAGAATCAAATCCACAGCAAAACTCACCAATGGCATTGGGTCATTGGAAAACGTTGTTGTCAGTTTAAAATCAGCCTTTGAAACTTTGGTTACAAGGCCCCAGGGGCTTGTAACTGCTAAGATGAGTATGCTTGATGTCAAATCTGTGGCAAAATTTTTTGTAGCGTGGGTCATCTTGAAAGTTGTAGTCAACTTGGAACCCTCCCATCTCATATCAGGATCATTGCTTGAAAGATCTCACTTGACCAAACGGATGCCAAAGCAACTGGGTATGGGCAGATTGGGTATCCTAAACACATTCCCAACCTTTTGGGACCGCCTCTATGTGGGGTGTCCCTGGGAGGTTCCCATTGCCCATCGGGAAAAACGCCGTCAAGTTACCCATCAAAAAATGGTAAAACCGCTTTTTAAGCATCCAAGGCCAAACTGGCAGTGAATTGGCCCACCATTGACTCTTTCGATGTTGATTCCAATTAAATGGATCTTATTTACCCCCTCACTTGAAGTTCACCAGCTTAGGCCAAATTTTGAGGGCCCCAATAGTGAGCTTTTATAAGCTATTCCCTAAATCCAATCATCTATATAATCTTTTGTGGCACACTGAGGAAATTGATGGTTGATTTTCTTTATTACATCAATATGAAAATTCCATTTCCCAAATCCAGTTTTCATTATGTTGAAATCCAAACCACATTTCCTGACTCAACTAATTCAACAACCAATGAGCCCCAGGGCCATGTTTTCCTGGTTTGTCACTAGGTTTGTATACACAATTATGGCTCATGGGTGCTCAGTGGGGAAATTCCTTCCCATACTCATAACAGTCGCTCAAATAGCAGTGCTATGGCATTCAGACTTGTCATTTGGGTGCTTCAGCACTCAGATTAGAAGGTCACTCTTAACTTATCTTGCTGTTTCCATGATATAGGGTGCTGTATGCACCCAGTGATTTAGTTGTATGCGCTTCAGCTGTACCATATTCCTGCAGTGGCAACATTGGGAGCAAGTTTCAACTTTTTAACCAACTTTGTGCTAATTATATTTATAGGAGCATACTATAGATGATGGCCCAGGATTTCACCTTGTTTACTGTTATGTCCACATAAGTACATTTAGAGTTGTTTTCAGAGGTATTTTGAGAATAATGTGTCACTTCCTGATTCCAGATGTGATTTCAGACTTGAGCAAATATGTGGGAAAATTTGCTAAGGTCTTTATAGGTATGGCTACATGCACGTTGTTAAGTAAAGGTAGGTCAGTTAAACATCCAGGTAGAAGGCCCAAACCCTGATCAATAATCTGTTTTGCATAAGGTTAAGAGACCTCAGTTAAGGCTTCTTTAGTAGTTTTCAAGGGTTTTGTTGCTTTACTTTGGCCCAAGTAGTGACCATAAGGACACCATTAGCCGCAATATGGTGGAGGTTATCTTTAGCAACATCTTTGGCCTTAAAGAGCTCGCCAGGGTCAGGTGGAATGGTTTGAACAATGGTAGAGTTAGAGCATTCCGCCTCTACTCCATCTGATCTTTTCCCACCTCGTTGTCACTGTTAATTTCTAGAGTAACGTTAACACCAGGCTTTTTGTCTGACCGTCTGTAGTATTAGCTAGCAAAAACTCTTTTCACCACAGTTGTGGCATGTAATTGGCACTGTTTGATTTTTTTGCTCAAATTTTTGGTTCATAGTTTGGGAATTTTTCCCTTGGTCGGACATAGTATTGCTTTTTGGGCCCAAAAATTGAGATTTTTGTTGGTCCTTAGGCCAGTTAGGGGTATTGAAACTGTGGGAACAGCTTCTTAAGTAATTGGTAAGCTCTTGGGTTTCCGTATCTCCATTAAATGCAGGTTTTATGACATGGTGCAAGTCATGCTAGGGCATGACTGCGTGTTTCATTGCAATTTTAGTGTCAAACTTTTTTGCGTTGCACCCAAGTAAGTCTTGTGACTCATGGAAAAATAAGTCCACAAAGTCCTTAATAATCTCGTTTTTCTTGCTCTCAATATTAAGAAGCTTTTGTTTTCAGGCCTCTAAACTTTCCAGGCCCTCAAAATTGTTTTTTCACCGCAATTTTGGCATCCATATAGGACAAATTGTTGCCCAAATAGGGCATAACGAAGTCACAGCTATGGGCATCAAGTGAGTTTATTTAGTTCTGATCCTTTTACATCGTATGATGCTCCCTGCATTGCTTTTTTAATATAGATTGAGAAAAGAGTGAACGTTCCCATCTATCAAGCTTTGGCAAGTTCAATGGTTTTAAGTCATCTCGCCCTGTTTCAGGCATAGGGGCTGTACTCCTAGTACATGAACGACTTGGTTTATCATCATTTAGAATTGGCCCTCTTTACCGTTGGGGTGTATCTGGAGTCAGGATTGATGCCAGAACTTTAGACATAGGAAGGATTTTCAAAATTTACAGTTTCTGCATCAAAGTTTATTTCTGGTGATTCAATTTCATGATATTGTTCTGAACTACTGGATTCAATGTTTGAATTTGGCCCTTAATTGTTTTTAAATTAAATTTTGGCCAAATGAGAAGAGCTTTTTCCAATTACTCTATTTGTAAGGCTGGGTGAGCACCAGCAGCTTTGCTTTTTATTGGGATTCAAATTCTTTTATAAAGTTGGCATGTTCCTTTTTGAATAAAGCTTGATTAGACGTTATGCTTTTAATAAAATTTGGCTATACTGTCTACTTGGGAAAGCAGTTGAAATTGCATTATGAGTCCCCATACTCTTGAGTAACTTTAGTATTTCTAGCCTGCAATATTGAAACATCAGTCCAACTTTTTGAAAATTTCTCTTTGATCTGGTCATCCTCCTCATCCATATTTGGACTGCTGGAAATGCTGAAAGGTCTTTTATGTTTTTTTCACAATACCCAACTCAGTCCAAACATAATTCTCAAAGTTATCATGCTTTGACTTTTAATCCAGGTACATTCTTCAGCCCAAAGTAGTCTGCATGGTGAGTCATTTCGTCTGAGATAATAGGAAATCAGAATGAGGTTCCATTTTTGCCTATGGTTATTCATGTTTTGTACCCATTCATGCGATAGCCCATGGTGAGCAAGAACTTCTGTGACTATCTTCATGACTTATTTGTTTTGTAGCTCCTCAAGGGTGTTTAATCTTTCATAAGCTTCAATGGTAAATCCTGTATTTTCCACATCTGATTTTCAGACTTTAGTAAAACTGGAATTTAATTTGTCCAGTAGAGCATTTCAGGGAGAATGTTCCTCCCCTTGTACACAGTAGATTTCTGTGAGTTCTGGATTATGTCTAGCAATGCTTTTCTGGGTATGCTTGATTGAGGGTTGAACAAAGTTAACCAGGACTTTATTAGTTGCTTAACTGTCTGTAAGACGTTTGGCAAGAGATGCCATGGTTGCATTGCAGTACTTCATGTATATCTCCATTTTGAGTGCCTGATCCTTAAGATAATAGAACATGCTGAAGGAGGGATCAATATCAGAATTACAAATCCAAAAGTCCTGATATAGAGTTTTGAGTATAGCTTTTACTCTTTCATATGTAAGATCAATCAGGCATGTTGTATCTACATGAGCTCCCCCCACTGTGATATGATCCAGAGAGTAGGATGTACCCACATCAGAGCCTTGTTGGGCTAGTATCAAAGTAATCATAGATTACTTGTCACTAGTTTCCATCTTGTTGTCACTTTCTATTCTGGCAGACTCTGCCAGTAACTTATGGTGAAAGTACATTTCAGAAAATGTCAACAATTTCTAGTGAGCACCAGTTGCTAAGTTCTGAGGATCGCTCACTTGAGAAATTGGTTCCTGAACATCTAATTGGGAAAAGTTTTTGCCCAAAGATCCTTGATTTAACCAGTGTCTTAAAGTACTTCAGCCATTATGAGCTAACTAGGCTTATTTTAATTAATCCAACTCTTCTAGTCAATCTTGGGTAAAATTTCCCTATGAATTTGTGAATTTCTACTGAGGCAGGAAAGATACAAGCTGAGGATTCTGAAATTCCAGCATGTTGACACTCTTCAAGAAAAGACTTTTGATAGAAACCAGGATAAAGAGATTTAATAAAAATATATTTTTATTTAAGAGATATTATTAGATGCTAATTCATTAGGCCAGGCGCCAGTATTAATACCTCTAGGGCATCTCCTGGCATCATATCAAGCACACATTTTTAAATTTATTGTGGGGAAGGCCAAACAGGGGACGGACACTTCTGATAAGACACCATAGAAAAATGAAACTCCTGCAAGAGGAGGGTACCCCAGAGAAGCTAATGCTATCTCCTGTTTCCAGCGGGAACGCTAAGACTGAGAGGGGGGTCACATGTATAGGGGCAGGTACCACTATTGAGCACATGTGTAGGAAGGGGTATGATTTGATGAACCAAACTGGGAACCAGGATGAGACCAACTGACGGCGGCGTGGTGGGAGGTATCCAAACATCCACGCTTGAAATTGGTCCACTAAGTGTGACCTGAACCGGCGGACAGCTTCCTGGAGGGTGGGGGTGGAGCCTGAGATGGCATTTAAGACAATCGAGTGGATAGTCCACATGGCGATTGTGACCACCAAGGCACAAAGAGAGGGTGGGAGAGGGGAGTTCATTGATAAAGCAAACATGTCCCTAGACAGACTGAAGGGCTTTTCCTGATCCTGGCAAAGCAGACGTTGCACCTCATGCCATATCACTTTAGATGGAGGGCACTTTTACAGGCGGTGAAACAGCATTCCGTACTGGCCACACATAACACAGGATGAGTGTAAAGCATTAGAGAGGTCTTTAGTATGGTATACCCAACTCAAGCAGCGCTAAACATGGGTATTGATATGAGACTGCAGAAGAGGGTGATGGGCGTACTTCCAAATGGCTTTCTGGGTATCAAGGGGATAGGGGATGTCCATCATGTCCAGGCAATCCACCCTGCACAAGGTATGGGGCCTCATGGGTATCACTCCGTTCAGAATGGGAAGTCCCTGTATATCCTGGGTGAACCGATGAGAGGGGCGCCCCCTCTGGGCTGTGTGCCCAAAAATGCGAATCCTCCACTCAACGCTCCACATGGAGAGGAGGATCCTTTTGAAGTGGGGTAACGTCCCATGTGGGCCCGCTTCCAAAGGATGAGAAGCCGGATATTTCAACAGAGAGTGTGGGTGGGACGGGTTGGTGAGGCCCAGGGCGCGGGAGAAGTTGGAGCAGGTCGCGCGGGACCAGTGCTGGTCTGAAATTGCAGGGTTGGTAATGGCAGCGATCCAGGTGCCAAGGATTTTGGCAGCATGGGCCTCAAAGTTGAGAAGGCTTATACCACCACTATGACCAGGGATAAACATGACATCCAGGTGCACTGGAGGTGGGCGGCCCGACCAAAGTCACCCTTGCAGAAGGGCATACAGTGGTTTGAAGAAAATTGGGGAAAAAGCGATGGCGTGGGCCCCAAACCAAACTTTGGAGAGGAGCATAGAGTTGGCTAGTACTACCCTGCCAGTAAGGGAAGTCTGACGGGCTCTGAGGGAATCTATGCATTTTATCACATTGTACAGAATATGGGTTTCCATCAAGAATGGAGCATACCCGCCTGCCTCCAACCACACCCCCAAATGGCTGACCAGGCCAAAAGTGTGGCTTGGCACAAAGGGGAGCACAAGCGGGGCGGTGTGGGGTGGGCAGGGAAGGCTAACTCATGCGCTAGCTGATGGGGCGGATAGGAAACAGGGCGCTGGGGCCCAGCGGGCTTGACACCGACCAAGGAGAATGATTTCAGTTTTGGAGGCGTTGAGTGCAGCATTACTTACCCTGAGTAAACCTGGATAGTAGCTTCAAGCGCGCGTGCATCATGAGTGTTAGACACCCCAACCACACAACTATCAGAAAATGCCAACGTCTTGACTGGGGCTTGGCCTTGCACATGGACCCCAGTAAGGCGGACATTCACATTTCGAAAAAGTGGGTCAAGGCTGAAGTTATACAAGAGTGGGCTAAGAGGGTACCCTTGGCGTAGGCCCCTTTGAGGGCGGACTACATATGTGAGAAAGCCAGGGCCACGCACAGCCATTGTGGCGGATTCCATTAGCAACATCACCCAATTGATGAAGCGAGGGGGTAGGCGGAACTGGTGAAGGCAGTCCCTGCTGTAATCCCAGTTAACTCTATCTTGCCTTCTGTTGGTCTAAAAATACAAGTGCACCAGAGGCCATGGACTGACAGATTTTGGCTATGGTGTGTAGCTGTCCCAAATCGACCTTCTGAGTATAAAACCAAATTGTTCAGGGGAGACGAGAGCAGAGGCTCAATCCCTAGATGGTTAGCCATGACTTTAGTAAAAAGTTTAGTATCAGTGTTGGTGCGGGAAATGGGGCGCTAGTTGGCCAAGCCCAGCTTATTCCCTTTTTTAAATAGTGTAATGGTGTAGGCCTCTTGCCCTCCTGGTAGGAGGCGCTTTTCCAAAAAGGCTTTGGTTAAAAGAGGCAAGTAGCAATGGGAATAAATCCTTGAAAGATTTCTTATAGAACTCATAAGGAATGCCGTCTGGGCCTAGGCATTTCCTAAATGGTGTATCATGAACGGTGGACCAGAGTTCGTCCTGAGTAATCAAATTCATCAACTCCAGGAAATGGGAAATAGTGCGGATGTGTGCAGTATAAAGAAAATTTGCCATTTTGGCCAGCTGAATTGATTCAGATTGATATAATTCGGAGTAATAGTTTTGTGTTTTGATTGCTACTTCAGCCAGAATATCTACTACGGAATTGTCTGGCCTTCGCACCTGTGTGCAGGCCAAGCTCTGACGCGGTGCAAAGAATTTTTGAAAAAGTAAGCGGAGCATGTGTCACCCACTGTAATGTGTTTAGCTTTGTATTGAACAAAAACCCAATGCTTATGTTGTCTCACTAGAGCCTTAGGGTGGGATGTAACTTCCACCTACTTGCGACCCCAAGCTGGGCTGTAGCCCGCGGCTGGGACGTTGGACTCCAGGTGTTCCAACTCTGCCAGAGCGCGCGAAATGACCACTGAGGTGGACTGTAAGCCTTGGGAGGAAAGGTGGCAAGCCTGGCGGATTGTGCTCGCCTTGAAGGTAGACCAAGTGGAATTTGGGTCAGCAAAAAATGGTGTGATAAACTCTGGAGCCGTGGTTGTGGATTCCACCCACAAGGAAAATCTTGGCGACATGATTTTGGCTGGGAAAAGTTTGCACAAACTCAGAGTCTGAACTGCTGGGTTGGATAAACAGAATGAGATCAATACCATCCTGTGGTCAGATAAATCGATTTTCGTCATGGTGAAATGGGAAATTTGGGTACAAAATTTCAACAGCGCAAGGATAAGGTCAATGCGGGACATGGACCTTAACTGGCCGTTGTGGATGTGGGGGCGCGACATGTTTTCAAGTAGCGTAGTATGATGTGGCAAATTATTGACCAACCCTAGGGTGGCTTTGAGAATGCAGAATTCTACATGTCCCTGTGGGGGTTTAGGTGATGAGGGCCAGCGGTCTGTGGATGGGTTGGTCCAGCAGTTCATGTCCCCAATGACGAAAGGGTCAGGGGGCAACTGAATGGAATTGACCAATGAAAAAAATTCCTAATGTTCTTGTGCTTAGGTCAGGGCGTAAATGTTGACGATAGCATGCACTTCGTCGTCCCACAAAAAAGTGACAACAAGGATGTGGCCATTAAGGAAGGAGTCTGACAATATAAATTTAAAATTTTTGTTCACTCAAACTAGCACCCCACAGTGCTCAGACCAGAAGAAGAGGAAAGGGAGGAGCATGGATTTACATGTTTCCTCAGAACCGCGCAGACAGTGGGTTTCCTGAATGGCCAGGATGTCCATGGGTAAATTTTTTTGTAAAAAACACAGTTTCTTAGCCTGGGATGGCGAGGACTTGAGTCCAGAGATGTTCAACATCCCTAAAGTAAAGGCTCCCCCCCATTGCACCTTAGGTGTGAGGGGAAGGGCACCTGAGCCCTTCATCCTCCTTAATTTCTTCATGGCGCTTGGTGGTGCCCTGGGTAAGTGATGTTACTTTGTAATCAATGGAATGGGTAGCTTTAGCAGTTGGATTCACTTTGGCTTTTGCCTTCACTTTTTTCCCTGCTGCGAGATGAGATTTTTGCAGTGCATGCATTTGTAGTGCACCATTGCTTGGAAGTGGATTATTGGCAGGAAAGTTTTTGACCAATTCAGTCCCAATTGATGCTTGGGTGCATTGGTTGGGCTCACCGACTCGCCCATTGGGTGTTCAAAATTGGGAGGCCCAATTGGCTTGGGCATCCCAATCTGATTGGTCAAGGGATTCATGAGCTTCTTCTGCTGTGAAAGTCTCGATGTCCTCCTGGAGCTGGGATGGCAGGATAGTGGAAGCGGTCTTAACCGCCTCCTTGGCTGCTGCCTTGCGGGCCTGTTTGGCCTTCTTCCACTCTTGTGGGGATATTGGCTTTACAAGGATGTAGCATCCTTATGCTCCCCACAGAAAGGCTGCCTTTGTGTCGGAGGTCAGTTCATAGTGAGCTTCTTCTCCGCCCATTGAATCTGAGGGAAACTTTTGATATGTAATGCCCTCCTTGGCAGGGCAGGTGTGGGCCTTGTGGCCAAAAATGCTACATAATGCGCAGATGGGAGGTGCGCTTTCCACGGTGACCCTGATTGGGTGGGTGTCATGCCCATCAATGTTGACAAAAGCAATATGCGGATTTGGGTCAGATCCTTCGCTATTCCCTCGGCTGGGGTTAGGACTGCAATCGCTTTGCCTGTGCACAGGTTTGGCATTAGCGTAAAGCGCTGCATTTTGAAGGATTGTATTTCGCCATATATGGCGAGCCCAGCCTTCAGGTGTTGTTTGAGTAAGGTGCATTTGACCATAGTTGGCAGAAAAGTCAAAAGTTACAAAAATTTGATTCTATTTTGATCAATGGTTGCACTTAGTTTTGAAGACCCTTTGACCATTTGGTAGGTCTACTACAACGCGCACCATTGCGGCTCATCACCGCTTGCTTACTCTCAAAGCCAAGATTCAGCCAACAACATGGCATGGAATGTGGTGTGACATACACTGCGTTTGGGAAATTAGTGTGTACATCACCACAAAACTTCTCCAAAAGTGCCATCTGCTGAACATTAGGAATACCTACAACCCATGTTCCACCAATGAGAGTGGTTGGGAGTGCAGTGTATTGATGTACTGGTTGCATCACGCTTGCCAAGCTAAAATTTCTGGGGAAATGGTAACGACCAGTTTTTTATTAAGTATTTATTTCCCCAGGCTTGCTGGGGCGTTTGCAAAACTTGGATGTCACGGGGCCAACACCTGTGCCCTTGACTTTACTCACCCAACTGTTCCCCAACATTGGGCGCCAACTAATCTAATCAATGAGATTATCAAACTTTTTACCAGACTTGAATTTAATTTTGTTGCAAAAGTGATTGCAACGAGAGAGAAAAAGTTCAAGCACACAATTTTATTTAACTGAGGCAAGCTGACCAGGGGACAGGCATTACCAAAAGAAAGAAATAACATGAAACCTGAACAGGGTCAACTCTGTTATAGAAAGTTTTTATCACCTCTGGATTGGGACTCGGAATTTTCTGGTTATGTCATGGGTAAGGTATTTGTGGTATTATACCTACTAACCGCAAATAGCTTCCTTTGGCTGGCACCCCAATCAAGGTGCAAAGGGTGGGAATTGAACCCGCAACCTTCAGGTTGGTAGCCATACGCCCTATTGACTCGCCTTCCACCCCTAAGTTCAAGCACACGATTTCCACAGATAATTATTTTCCACCTCAGTTTGGCCTTTGAACTGATTCAATTATGACCTATTGCTAGGATTATTTGTGGCAAAATACTCTCATGTATTTGAAAACTTCAGAGGCAAAAATCGCAATACAAATGTGCAAAATTGTCCTAGGATCATCCCAATTGAGTTTTGTGATACAGCACAAAATATGACCTCTAGGAAATTTAGCATCAATTTCAAATTAAATGATGTACCCCAGTTGGGACGTTGGCAGGCCTTTCTCAATAGCACTAGGTACCCCCATTCAGGCGGTCCATATGCAAGTGCTATTATGCCAATTACAAGTATTGACATATGAAATTTGCCATAAGCAGAAAATTGGTTTATGACATTATGATGTCAATCTTTATTATTCTACTTGCTCATAGAATTTTAAAGGTTATTATCAGGACAATTCCCCGGACGATTTCTTAAGATAATTTCTTGATATTGATCCTGATTAGTCAGGACCAAATGCAGAGGTTTTTGCATGTATAATTGGCCTGAATATGGGAGTATTATTTGACCCAAGCTTTAAGAGAATAATTTGATTTTAATAGAAATTGATATAATCGGCCCACGCTATCAAGTAAATAGTTAGTTTAAGTTGACGTTAAGATAGTCGGCCCAAGCTGTCAAGTGGATAATTAGTTTAACTTGACGTTGAAATATTCAGCACGAGCTGTAAAGTGGATAGTTGATTTAACTTGGTGGTTAGATATTTGACCCAAGCTGTATGATATTAATTGGCTTTAGTTGAGAATTAAAGTAATTGGCTTAAGTTTTGGAAGGTTAATTGGCCTGATCTGTTGTCTGTCAAAGGGTTTATTTTGGGTCACCACCAGAATTTGACACTGAACGTGCTTCATTGCATTGATACAAAATCTTTGAGAGCTGGACGCCTTGCACAATGGGCCCTAAAGTTTCAGGTCTAACTTTAGAAATACTTCACCTTCCTGGTGCAAAGCATCAGAACGCTGACTGCTTATCTCAGCTACTGGAAATTGCTGTAACAGCGGATCTGGGCAACTTGCTGTATGAAAAGATGGTCGGTGGCAAATACACCAACGAACAACCTCATGCTATTGTGAGAGCTATATGGGATGATGGCTGATATGATCTGGAAAGCTGGTGAGTTATACAAGCAGATCGGCGAGGATATGTTAAGTCTGAAACCTCTTCTTGAAAATTCACTTTTTTTAGTGCATATAAGGCATTAGGTCACAGAGGGTTATGCAAAACATTTGAGTTCATGAGACCACGCTAAAATTGGGAGAGTATGAATTTTGACGTGCTCAAAGTGATTTCTTGTTGCCACCAATGTCAACTAAAAAAACTTTCTTCCAGAAGTCCTCCTATTGGTTGGTGAAGTCCCAGTTCATGTGGCACATGGTGTCCATAGACGTAGTGGGACCCTTACCGACAGGCATGAATCAATCCAAGTATATCATGGTAGTAATAGATCATTTGACCATGTGGTTAGAAGCATGGACAATAAGGGATTTGGGGACAGTTATTGTTGCCAAGTTCATAATGGAGTGAATTATTCAACGCCATGGCTTCCCACAGTTCATACCTACTGTCATTGGAACTAAAATAACCTTGCACATTCTTCCTAAGTTGAATGAATTAATGGCCATTCGCATGGTACTAACAACCCCATACCATCTGAGTATAACGGAATGTTTATAAAGGATTAATGAAACACTTGTGAATATACTCAAGGATCCGGTGACATTTAGACCATCAGGCCGGAGTACCCTACTTTCCACCTCAGTCTTCATCTACAACATTAGTTATCACTCTGAGACTAGAATGAGTCCTTTTAGTTAGTTTATGGAATGCACCCAAATCTGCCTTCATTTACATACTTCTATGTAGATGATACCAACGGAATAGATCTGCAATTCTACTTGATGACTTTGACGTCAACGCTAATCAAGCTCCAGACCAAAGCGTACTTAACCTGTCTAAAAAATCAAAAACATGTTTTCAATCAACTAAGGCGTAGCAAACTTCTCCTGTTTGCAATAGGTGAGAGTTTTCTCTTCCATGGCCAGCATGGGTTTGGGCGGCGGAATAAGTTAGCTAGTATATGGATTTGGCCCTTTAAGTAAAGGAGAAAACTGGTATAGATGCCTATATAATAAAGGACCTTTAAGTGGTCAGTTTATCAGCCAAGTTCACGCTTAGTTCCTTAGGCTGTATAACCAATAGAGATAGAAAAAATAATAGTAAAAAATAAAATAAAAAAGAGCTAAAGCTTAAAATAAAGAATGAATAACTATTCAGGTAAAGATGCTATAAAAACAAGCAAAGCAAGTATCAGCCATTGATCAGGAGGCCTCAGGATCACCCCGCCGCCTCTGCTTCTTGTGGCAGGACTTGTGCTTTGATCAGTGGGAGGCACGTTTCTTTTTTTCCGCCATTTTGTAGGCGGCTCAGCTTTACTAGGTCCTTTGGGGATTGGAGGTGGATGCAGATGTTGAGCTACTAGAGTTAAGGGGTTCAGTCTCAGCATGGGGGATGACGCGCCAGCGGAATAGGGAGAGTTGTCGTGGATGAAATGTGAGAGGATGTGGAACTATCCGCTCAAGATAAGAGTTGAGGAAGTGACAACTCAGCCAGGTGATCAAAGCGAACATGCTCCCACACCACCAAGAGCAAGGCCCACAACCATATCTGCTGGTGGTCGTGGTATAACTGAAGTACATGACAAAGGGGGAATAAGGTTGGAGCGGCCCACGAATGAGGATATGTGTTCTGGCCCTAGGGGAAAAGAATACGCTAAGCTCCAGACAATCCACGAGGAAGTCATCCATGCTGGGATAAGCATGAGGGAAGGGAGTGGACACTGTTTTATTCATCTTGATGGGCCCACTCCAGTGCCGCGTCTGATGGTGCTCCTTCACCAAGCGTTAACTCGCCCATGGGGGAGAAGAAAACCATGTTTTCAAGGAGTGCCATTATGGGGAGGTACTAGACCAGTTCGTTGGCATCCTGAGCTGAAAATGCGGTGGAAACCCTTAAATGCATGTGATTCAGCAAGGCGTTCTGGATGTTCACCCCCAGTGAGCGGAAGTGGGTCGGAGCATGGGTAATAGACCCCAACCAGCTGGCTAGCACTTTTGCATGAAGCATAACATCCAGCAGACTGCTAATACCTCTGGATGGGGTTCAACAATAGGTGAAAGACTAGGCAGTTAAAGCCATCCTCTAGGAGCCATGCCGCTTTGTCAAACAAAGGGCTTCTGCTCAGCTCCCCACCCCCAGCATAACTGCACCATAAGATTGCAAAGGGCGCGTGCAAGGATGTAAAATGGTAATGATTTCGAGGAGGAGCTCCTTACAGGCATGATATTCATGGCATCTAACCCGTGCACCCCCTCATACCTCGTATTAAGTGGGAACCAGGGGTTGTGGAATTAACTTGGGTTTCTCACATTTGCAGAATAACATATTTGAGGGAAACCTGACGGGATTGAGGGCTCAGCTTCTGTTGAGATACAATAAACATTGGAAGATCGTTTAAAAAAGAGATACTGAAGACTTATTGTCCAGTCAAGGGGGGATAATGTCAGAAAAAATTATATGAGTAGACAATAAGTTTAATTTATTGTTGTTGGATCACCTGCTATCCGTAGAGATTGAGTCTAGAGCATTTGATATTTACCATGATTCAATATTGGTCAATGTTAAGCACTTTGACCTTGGCATAAAATAGGGGGATTCTGCTTGAAATCCCAATGATGAGATGAGCATGATGGAAATTTGAGAAGCTGAGTAGCTGCATGTATGGGCAAAATAGTAGCCAGAGAATGAGTGAAAAGAAGGAAAATGAAGGATGTAGGGGGCTTTTTATTTGATAACGCGTAGTGGACTCTGCTGTGTAGTATTGATAAGGGTAAAGGTAGTGGACGATCTGTTCAAGTTAAAGATATTGTTTGCTGAAGCCTTTGTATCTGTTTTTTATTATGATCGTTCAAGGAATGATGATACTCATATCATCTTTCTGTTGCATCAGTTAGAAATCTTCCTGTGCAATCCTTTTTCAGATTACAACCTACTCTGCAAGATTTTACAACAAAGACAGTATTATAGATATATAATAATAGGGCTTTATACTAACTAAGGAATAGAGATCACTGTAGTATTGGGTACTGCCAGTGGCTCTAGGGCTTGCTCTACTTTTTTCCTACTAGGCTCTCTCAACTCTTCTATAGGAAACAAGATCATACTTTAATTGTCATATCTCATCAGATATATTGGGTTTACTAGATTTTTCATTGGCGCTTTCCTTTTTACTGAGAAGCGCTCCAAAATAGGTATACTAAAGTGAAAGTATCTGTATTGGGCCACAAAGATGAAAACTAAGGCTTGAAGTCTTTGACTAAAAAAAGAATCCCGCCAGACATAGTTAAATTACTGGCCAACAGCCTCAATAATATAATGACTCTATTACTGCTGGTTTTACACTGGCATGGTGGAGTGGTATAGAATAGTTCTACAAATTAAAATAAGAGGTGATCAAGTATAATGGCCACAACTTCAGAAGCCAACATAGTTAAGGAGTGAGGATTGTGCCAACAGTGTGTTAGGAATTCGCCAAATATTATAGTATTTTTAGGCCACTACTTATAGATGCAGAGGCATTGGGGCTTAATAACAACTAGGTTGATCAAATAAACTATCTGGTTATTAGTTGAATTATGACATTAAGTATTTTATAAAAAATAAAATAGCCAGATGGTAGGTCAAACCATTTACAACATTTTCCCCACTTGACCAAACATTGGGTAGCAAAGATATGAGAGGGTCCTACTTATTTAATTTGGCCCACTAGTCTGGAGTTCTGATGTATTGATTTAAGAACTTGGTGTGCATCTGGTAGATGAGCTGACCTTTGAAAGGATCCTCTATAGTGTAGGAATCCATGGAAGTCTTCTCAATGATCTCATAAAGACCTTTTCAAATATGGTTCAAACTAATAGTCTGTTTGAACACTTGATTATAATGATACAAAACCAATTCTCCCACAACGAAGTGGGGTAAGGTCTGCTGACTCTCATTATCAAGCTCTTGAGATCGTATTTTTGAGCCAACGCATTAGAGTATGCTCTGCTCTGCAGTTGAATCAAGGTTTGAGTCAGACTCAACAGATAGGCAGCAGGGCACATATTTTATTGAGATATACATGAATACAAAATAGGATAAATGACTGGTTGCTTTCTAAAAAGTAAGGCAAACGGCAAATGCCCTGTGACCAAGTGATAAGACATGTTATAGGCAAATATGGAGGAAGGCAAGAAAGGTTCCAACTGGATGCCCTAACCATAAACTGTATTACTAGAATATCAACAAGGGTACCATTTACTCTCTCCACAGTTTCATTGGTTTCAGAGTTGTAAGGGGGTAGATAATACATTGCTTACCCCCATTAATTCGTTAAATTTGGTTATTTTTTGGTAAGTGAACTTAGTTCCCCTTCTATCAATAGGAATAAAGAAAGTCATGGCGGTGAATGACATCTTATAGGATAAATTTGCCGTTGTCATGTCACTCTGATCCCGTATTGCTCTGGCCTCTGCCCACTTAGTGAGATATAAATGGCCACAATGATGTATTTAGATTTCAATAATGTATTAGCAAAAGAGTTTACAACATTAATCAAAATGGTATGCCAAGCAAAGTTCGGTTTAACTAGCTGATACAATTTGCTTTTTAGTAAGGGTCATTCATTTGGCATTCATTGCAGCAGCGAAGGGTTTCATGAAAGTCAAAATTTACTTGTTCCCAATAATGTTGCTCTTTTAACAACTCAAGAATTTTAAACCCTCCATGCCCCTGGCCTTATGTGCACTGATAATTTTATCATTTTGTTCCTTATACATGGTATCAAGAAAAACTTGGATCTCTGATGACCTTGTAAAACTTATAATCTTGAACAAGGGTATTCCTCATTATTTTTCTACTGAGTGATGCATTTCCGCTGGCTCATTACCATAAAATTGAGTTAGCATTTTAAAAAATAACTCATTGGCAATATCATCCATTAAGGCAGCAGTAGGCCAAATGAGGTAATCTATCAGCGTTTTGATGCTTGATGCCGGGTGGATGGTGGATCTCAAAATCATAAGCTTGTAACTTTAAGGCCAGTGGGCCAACCAGCCTTCCAACTCCTTTTGATTCTGTTTAACAAAGATAGGCATGATAAACTTTTCTTTCTCGTTGCAAACACTTTTGCAACTCATTCAATTCAAGACTAAATCTAGTTTGATAATCTCATAGAGGGGATTAGTCTGCGCCCATGTCTGGGAGCAGTTGGGCAAGCAAGGCAAGAGGAGCAGGCGGAAGGCCCGCGGCCTCTAACGTTCAAAAACGCCCCGGAGAATCTGGCGGAATAGAAAAAAAAACAAAAAAAACTGGCGGTCACAATTTCCCCAGAGATACTCATGTGGCAAGCACAATGCAACCAGTACATCAACATGCCACATTCCCAGCCACTTTCGTTGGTGGAATTTGGAGTCCATGTGTATCTGGACATCCAAAAAATGGCCTTATGGGAAAAATTTTGTGAAGATGTACACAAAATTTTCCCAACCGCGGTGTACGTTGCACCTCACTCCATGTCGCGCGGTTGGCTGGACCTAGGTTTTGAAAGCAAAATAGCAGCAGATGAGGCTGCAGCGGTGTGCATAGTGATCGACCTCCCGAAGGGCAATGGGTCGTCAAAACTAAATGCACCAGATGGACAAAATCAAACCAAATTTTCCTCACGTTTGACTTTTTGCCTACTACGGTAAAGCGTGATATTTTGGAGCAACACCTGAAAGATGGTCTCGCCATATATGGCAAAATACAATCTTTTGAAATGCAACATTTCATGCTGATGCCACACCTGTGCACCGGCAAAGCCATCGCAGTTCTGACCCCAACTGAGGAGATCACAAAGGACCTAACCCAGATCCCACACTCCACCTTTATTGACATCGCAGGGCACACCACCCACCCATTCTGGGTAACCGTGGACAGTGCGCCCCCCATTTGCACCCACTGTGACGCATTCAGCCATAAGGTGCACGCATGCCCCATCAAAGAGGGCGTCACATTCCAAGAGCACCCCTCGGTGGCCATGGCCAGCGGAGAGGCGCACTATGAACCAACTGCAAGCACCAAGGAGGCTTTCCCGTGGGGAGCACAAGGCTGCTACCTATTGGTAAAGCCCATCTCCCCACAGGAGCAGAAGAAGGCCAAGCAGGCCCATAGGACTGCGGCCAAGGAAGCGGCCAAGGCCACCACCACCATCCCACACTCACAACGCCAGGAGGACATGGAGACCTTTGCAGTGGAAGCAACTTGGGAATTCATCACCCAATCAGTTTGGGAGGCCCATGCCAAATGGGCCACTCAATCAGAGGATCTGATGGGAGATTTGATCTCACCCAATTGCTGCACCCAAGCCCCGGTTGAAACTGACTTGGGACCTATCCCAACCAAAAAAATTTTTTTTGCCCCACTCGATGGTGCACTGAACTTATCCGCACTGCAAAAAATTTGTCTGACGTCGGGAAAACAAAAAGTGAAGGCCAAAGCCAACGCGACTTTTCCCGCAAAGATTAACAAAAACCCTGATAGCATTGCTGCTAATACCCGCGCTGCTGTGAAAGCCCGTGGGGACCTGGAAGAGGCTGGTGGGCCTGGGGGCCCACCCCAGCGCACCTAAGGTACAATGGGGGAAACCTTCACTCTAGAGATGCTGAATATCGCCAGACTCAAGGCCTCCCCATCCTGGGCTAGGAAACTGAGTTTTTTACAAAACAATTTACCCGTGGATATCCTGACCATCCAGGAGTCCCACTGTCCATGAGGTTCCAAGGAAGCTTGGAAAACAATGCTCCTACCATCCCTATCCTTTTGGTCGAAGCACTGTGGGGTGCTAATTCAGAAAAAAATTTTATTCAAATTTACATCTTCAGAAACATTCCTAAATGGCTGAGTGCTCATTGTCACCTTCTCATGGGCCGATGTTGCACACATAATTGTCAACATTTACGCCCCAAATGGTGCACATGAGCGTTAGGAATTTTTCATATCGGTCAAATCCCTCCTGCTACCCCCCAATTCTTTCCTAATTGGCGACATGAACTGTTGGCTAACCTCACCAACAGACCGGTGGCCGCCCTCACCCCACGCCCCACAGGGTCACATAGAACTACGCGTTCTAAAGGCCACCCTTGGGTTAATAGATGTGCTGCTGCGACATGCCCCACTGCTCAAAAACATGACGCATCCCCACATCCACAACAGCCAATTAAGGTCCATGACCTGCATCGACCTTATTCTAGCGCCGGCGAAATTCCAACCCCACATCTCCCACTTCAAAACAACGAAAATAAAATTCTCCAACCACTGACTGGTCTCGATAACATACCACTTACCTGTCACAGTTGCAAAGGCCCCACATTGGTGCAAAATCCGCTATTCAGAGCTCGCGTCACCAGGATTTTCCACGTGGGTGGAAGAGGCAACTTTGGCAAAATCATTTGTTGCACCATTTTGTGCGGACCCCATTTCCACATGGGCAACTTTCAAAGAAGATACCATCCGCCACTATCGCCATGTCTCATCCAGACGCTCATGAGCCACATCAGCAGTTATATCGCGTGCGCTTGTGGAATTGGCCCACTTGGAGTCCAACATTCCAGCCTCAGGATATAGCCCTGCATGAGGCCAGAAGTGGGCGGAGGCAGCCGCCCACCTCAACGCACTTAAAAGCCAACACAAACATCGGGTTTGTGTCCTATACAGGGCCACACGCATCACTAAAGGTGACAAGTGCACCTCATACTTCTTCAAAAAAAATTTTGCACCACGCTAGAGTGTGGCCTGCACACAGGTGTGAAGATCGGATAATTCTATTGTGGACACACTGGCTGAAGTGGCAATCGAGATGCAAAGATATTACTCCAAGTTATACTGAGCCAAACCAATTCAACTGGCTGAAATGGCAGAATTTCTCAACCAAGCTCATATCTGCACCATTTTCTGATACCCAGAAATAATGAATTTAATTACTCCAAACGAATTATGGACTACCATTCGCGGTGCGCCAAACTGAAAATGCCCAGGCCCAGATGGCATTCCATATGAGTTCTACAAAAAATATTTTAAATATATATCCCCATTGCTGCTAGCCTCACTCAACCAAAGCCTGTTGGAAATGCGCCTCCTACCAGGAGGACATGAGGCCTTTACGGTCACACTCTTCAAGAAAGGGGATAGGCTAGACTTAGCCAACTGGCGCCCCATTTCTCTAACAAACACAGACACCAAAATTTTAACAAAAATCATGGCTAATCGTTTAGGGACTGTAGCATCTGCCACCATCTCCCCAGAACAATTTGGTTTCATCCCCAGAAGGTCGATTTGGGATAACGTGCACTCTGTGGCTAATGTGTGTCAGTCCACAGCCTCTGGGGCACTTGTATTCTTGGACCAACAAAAGGCCTATGATAGAGTAAACTGGGAATACCTTAGGGCCTGCCTCCAACAATTCCGCCTACCTCCCGCTTCATTAACTGGGTGATGCTGCTCACGGAATCTGCAACAATGGCAGTGCGCGGCCCAGGTTTCCTAACGGAAGTAGTCCGTCCTCAAAGGGGCCTGTGACAAGGGGACCCCCTGAGCCCACTCTTATACAACTTCAGCCTTGACCCACTACTGCGAAATGTGAATGCCCAACTCACTGGGGTCCATGTGCCAGGCCAAACCCCAGTCAAGATGATGGCATTTGCAGATGATTGCGTGGTGGGGGTGTCTAAAAACAAAGATGCGCGCGCGCTTAAAGCCCTCATCCAGGAATATTCCTGGGTAAGCAACGCGGCACTGAATGCCTCCAAAACCGAAATCATCCTCCTTGGTCAGTTTCAGAACTGCTGGGCCCCAGCAAGTAGTTCCCAACCCGGCCCATCTGCTCGCCCACGTCCACGCCTTACTAACTCAAAACACACCGCTCCACTGGTGCTCCCCTTTGTGCCACGACCTACCATAGGACCGGTACGCCATCTGGGCGTGTGGTTGGAGGCAGGTGGATACGCGTCAGCAGTAATGGAGTGCCATATACTGGACAACGTGACGAAGCAAATCGCCTCTCTCAGAGCCCACCCTACTTCCCTCACTGGCAGGGTTGTTATTGCCAACTCTATGCTCTTATCTAAATTCTGGTTCGGAGCCCACGCCATCCCCTTCTCCCCATGCTTCTTCAAATCCCTGTATGCTTTTCTACAATGTTGGCTTTGGTCAGGCCGCCCTCCATCAATACGGCTAGAGGTCATGTTTGGCCCTCATCATCATGGTGGCATGGGCCTACTTGACTTCAAAAGCCCATGCCGCCAAGATCCTGGGCACCTGGATTGTGGCCGTCACTGCTCC
The DNA here is from genome assembly GCA_022478985.1 of Massospora cicadina. Lineage (NCBI taxonomy): Eukaryota > Fungi > Entomophthoromycota > Entomophthoromycetes > Entomophthorales > Entomophthoraceae > Massospora > Massospora cicadina. The sequence goes on from JAKSZP010017382.1 coordinate 24,477, forward strand.
TACACTCCCATCCCAACACTGGTCCCGCATGGCCCACTCCAACTTCTCCCGAGCCTTGGGCCTCAACAATCCATCAAACCCCCACTCCCTGATGAAATACCTCGCATCACACACATCAGCCACAGGTCCTCACGGGACCAAAACCCACTACAAACGAATCCTACTCTCCATGCGAAGCGCAGAGTGGAGAATTCGTATTAGTGGACATACAACCCAAAGAGGCTGCCCCTCTCCTCAGTTCACACAAGAGGTACAGGGGCTACCCATCCATGATGGCGTGATCCCCATTCGACCCCAAGTCCTATCCAGGGTGGACTACCTGGACATGATGGACATCCCTTATTCCACTGAGACCCAAAAGACTATCTGGAAATACGCACACCATCCTCTGTTGCAGCCTCAAGTCCGCTCCCATGTGTGGCACTGCCTGAGGCGGGTGTATCGTACAGCTGAGCGCTCTAATGCTTTACACTCATCCTGTGTCGTGTGTGGCCAGTATGGAACGCTGTTTCACCGCCTGGAGAAGTGCCCCACCTCTAAAGTAATATGGCGCGAAGTCCAACGTCTACTAGGCCAGGATCAAACACATCCTTCAGTCTGTCAAGAGATATGTTTGCTTCATCAATGGCCTCCCCCTCCCACCCTCCCTCCGTGCTCTGGTGGTTGCAATCGCCATGTGGACTATCCACACGATTGTCTTGGATGCCATCGCTGGATCCATCCCCACCCTCCCTGAAGCTGTCCACAGATTCCGGTCTCATTTGGTGGATCACTTTCAAGCGTGGATGTTTGGATATCTCCCACCGCGTCGCCAACAGCTGGTCTCCTCCTGGTTCCCAGTCTGGTTCATCAAATCAGACCCCTTCCTCCACACGTGCTCATAGTGGCTACGTCCCCTTCACACGTTCCCTCCCCCTTCCCATAAGTGGCGTTCCTGCTGGCAACAAGAGATAGCATCGCTTCTCTGGGGTGCCTCCCCTGGTAATAAGTTTTGTCTCATCTGAGTCATATTCGGAAGTGTCCGTCCCATGGTCAGCCTTCCTCGCAATAAATTTAGAATTTAAAATTTAAAACAAAGATAGGCATGATTGGTTACTACAGTAAAGTGTACTCCAGGGATGTAAACCTGAAAAAGCTTACACGCGTAAATGACTGCTAAACACTCTTTTTCAGTTATGATGGGATTACATTCATGGACATCAACATCTGACTGTAATAAGCCACTAAGTGCTCAACCCCTTCGAATCTTGTTAAGAAAACACTGCCCCTACAGTGGAGGGCAAAGCGTCTCTCTGGATCTAAAAGGTTTTTCAAAATTGGGACACATTAACAGTGGCGCCTGGGTAAGGTAATGCCTGAACTTATCAAAGGCTTAGCTGACATTTTCCAGTCCACTAAAATGATACTCCATTCTTGAAGAATAAAACAGTGTGTTGAGAAACTGGTATGACTGGATGATAAGACATAAATTTAGCAGATCTTATTTTATGAGTCAAAATGAGCCTCGAGATTCAGGTGGTAGATTATGTCAACTTAAGTGAATCAATTAAAAACTACTTAGTTCAAAAAATTGAAGTTTCTTTGCTGAAGGGAACTTTAAAGTCAGATAAATTATGTCAGCTAAAGTGAGTTGGTAGAGGTAGTATTAGTTTATCAAAAAAATGAATTCCACCAAAGCCTCAATGATGAGGCAGAATCAGATGAGTTCTGGCAAACAATTAGTAGCTAAGCTGAAGGGTGGAACTGACTAAAGCGACGAAGATATGAGTGGGAAGCAAAGACAATAGGGGAGGCTTTTTGTAAGAATAAAGAAGAAAGAGAGTGGATAGGACGAAGAAGGGTTTGCAAGCCGGAAGAGTATGCTAGTCTTAGTATTTTAAATAAAGTTTTACAGTTAAGGCGATTGCCTAATATTATATAAAGAGATTAAGTTTAGCTGAAATATCAACGATCTCCATATCAATTGTCCGTTGTTCAGTCAGCTTGACCCTGTGCAACTCCTACGGCATATCTCAAGTATATCACCAAATTTATAAAGGTGGTGCTCACTACAGGGGGTTCATTGATCAACACCCTGAGAGCTCCATAACTGCTAAGCAATGGCGCAGCAGGCTCAATTTGATGATGAACTATCCCAGTTTATTTATTTATTTTAAAACGCGGGCTAAAACTTGCTGTGATACACTACTTCAGACGCAAAAAAGCTTTTTCAAGAAAATAAAGGTATAACAGATCATCTTGACAAGGCCTTCCACCAAGTGCACCTGGTGGGTTGCCAAGCCAGCTAAATTGCCAACTACTTGGATGACACTACAGAGCGGCTACACTGTGCCGAGAATACATTAAATAGTGTTGCTAGAACAAAAGAGATTTGTTGTGATGAGCTGCCCCCATTTAACTGTGATGGAAACATACATGGATTTTTAAGCGGTTTAAATTTGCAGTGGAGGGGGTGTCAGATAGTCATAAGGATAAACTGTTGCTTTCCACTCTGGATTAGAGAGTGTAGATCAAGTTATATGTTACCTTAAGAATATTACTATAACATATCATGAGTAGAAGGAGATTGTAGTCCGCCTGTTTAGGGGAGTGGCGAAGATGGCGCAGCGCAAGCTATTATATAACAATATAATTTCTACCAAACGAGTCTTTGGTGGAGTTTGCGGAGCAATTTACATCTGAAGCCCACATGCTAGTGGGAGCCAAAATTGTGATTAATGAGAATGTGGTCATAGTGATGACGGCTGCTGTCAAGCCATATCAAGAGCTGTATAACGCTATGGCCCACATTCATCAAGAAGATGCAGAGCTATTTTAAATCATTCTTTATCTATGCCGTCTCTATGTCACTCTTTGTGCTCCCAACATGGAATGCAAGGCCCTGCAACTGCCACTAAATCCCTGTCAAGAAATGAACCCCAATGACTCAGTTATAATCCGTTGGGTAATACTCGCCCTCTTAATACTTAGGTGGGTCCTTTCCATCCTCCTTATGCCCAATCAGCTCGTCCTTGGCAAAATTACAAGCCCTCATTTAACTTCCAATATGGACCTTCAGGGATGATGCAGAGAAGAAGCCGTTAGCAAATGCATGTTTCTCATGTGGCCAAAGAGGCCACTATGAGGCTAACTGCCTTGGAAAACTGCATGCTCATGCCATACACCTGCCCCAATCAAATAGGGAAAATCTTGAGCAGAGTATAGATAGGATGCTTTACCTCTGCCAATCCAACTTCATTTGTCCCTGATGATTCCATCAAGTTGGTTTGCATTGGTCCAGGTACTCACCCTAACAACTTATATCAACAAATCTCCTACGATATCATGGACTCTAATCAAGAAAGAGATCAAAATAACACAAACTTGTAGTTCCGCCAAGAAGTAAAAGCACCATATGCCTGGAAAACCTTGAGCAAAATGGTACAGTTGAAGTCGGACCCTCACCGCATGTTTCAGCCTTAAAGGGGGTGAACGTGGCGATTCCAATAGAGAAAATTGTCCAGGAGTATTATCATGTTGGCGCTGGTATTGTCACTTTTCTTGATAACAAAAAGCCCTCAAATGTCCATGTACGAAACACCAACGGTTCATCTTATTTAGAGTGTACATAATGTGATATTTTTGTTCAAGATACAAAAATTCGAGCTATTAAAGATACTGGAGCTCCAGTGAATATTATATCCACCTAGCTAATGGCTAAGCTTCCGCTTAAGCCTGATGTGGAACACTGTGTAGTATATGGGACTGTGGGGGCACAGAGTATTGTGTCAAGGGCGCTTACAGTGCGTTGCCTCTTAGGCTTAGTTTGGTCAGTGCATCCACCCCAGTGGTGGTTCTGCCTAATAATAACTACAATATGTTGATCAGGGATATAATCATGTGGCACTTCGGGGCAGTGGCTAATATGGCTGGAGATACATTATTATTTGGGATAGTGGATCCTAATCTATCTTACCTCCAGCGGAGTCCCAAAGGACCCCATTCGTTCCGGTAAATTCAATCTCATGTATAGCAACGGTGTGATTCCTGTTTGATATTGGAAAATGAAGCGGAGAACCAGAGCCCTTCCTAGCCAGATTTCTGGATACAACGGTATTCCACTATGGGCTGCATGCGCTCTAAGCATACCCTCTGTTCAAAAGACATAGAAGGGTCAGAACTCAAAATAAATGTCCCTGAAGGGCTATATGGGAAAGTGTGCCCTACAGAAATTTTAGCTCAAACCCCATGTGGCTCTGAGGCTACTGTTAACAGATCATTGGGAAGTGAAGGTATTTCTAGGAAACCAGCAGAAGGAGTCTATGACGAGCCAAAGGCACCAAGTGGTGGCTTATTTACAATTAACTCTTATTGATGAAGTTACTGTATTCATAATTTTGGGTCTTGGGAGGACCTTGCCTACTTGTAAAAGCCTTTTCAGCGTTATGACAATGGTTCCACATGAGGCTCTGACTGGACTGTCAGAGGAACAGAAAGATAGGGTGATGGCTCTGTTTGAGAGATATCAGGAATTTTGTATCCAATGACCACAATTTGGGATGTGCGCATGGAGTAGTACATCAGGTAGACATAGGAGACGACCCTCCCATTTGGTCACAGCCCATCTAGTGCTCAAAATCTGCGGAAGAAATCATCTCCAATGTGGTAGATAAGTTGCTCGAACAGGAGATGTTAAAGCTGGCCAAGAGTCCCTGGGCATCTCTGGTGCTAATTGTAAAGAAGAAAGATGGCACTAACCGGGTGGTCATTGACTATAGAAAGCTTAATAGCGTCTAAAAAAGATTTATATCTGCTTCTGCGGATTAAAAACGCTTTAGATCAGCTGGGAAGGGCGAAAAATTTCTCTGACATGGACTTGATATCAGGGTATTGGCAAAATTGAGTTGCCAGCGGTGGAACGGGAGTAATATGCCATAATCACCTCAAAAGGGTTGTATGAGCTCACGCGTATGCCCCAAGGGTTGTGCAACGCCCTAGCTACGTTCCAGCGGGTTTGGAAACCATCATAGGTGATCTGAAGCTATCATGAGTTCTAGTCTACCTTGATTATATCAAAGTGTTCTCATGGACATTTATATTTTATCTTAACCACTTGGAGCAAGTGCTCCACCGGCTTGCTGAAGCTAACTTAAAAATTAAGCCTCAGAAGTGTTACTTTATAATGAACAATCAAATACCTCAGGTTTGTGGTAGAATCCAAAGGGCTTAAACCTCAGCTGGAAAAGGTTGAAGCTATAAGTAAAATGACTTGGCCAAGTAATAAGAGGGATATCCAGGTGTTTTGGGGATGGTCAGTTACTTCTGTTGGTTCATTCCTAACTTCAGCTTTATTGGGGCTCCGCTATTTTAGTTATTAAAGAAAAACGCCACCTTTGACTGGACTGAACGTTATCAACACGCTTTCAATGTCTTGCAGACTGAATTTTCTAGCGCGCCCAACTACCAATACCCTAGTTTAAAAAAGGAATTCTATTGTGAAAATGGATGCTTCACTTTCCGCCATAGGGGAATTGTTGTACCAGAAGGATGATGACTATGTGGAGCATCCTGTTGAATTTTGTAGCCAAAGTTTAACTGTCATGAATGTAATTACACTGGGACTGAGTGGGAGTGCTTAGCGGTGATTTATTCATAAAACAGTTCCAGGTATATCTTAACGGAGAAATATTCAAGGTGGTAACGGATCATGCATCATTGCGTTGGCTGCGGAATATTCAGGTACCCAAAGGACGGCTCACATGATGGCATTAAAGCTCCAAATGTATGGCTTTGATATAGTAAATCAGCCAGGGGCGAAATATCAGAATGTAGACTGTCTCTCGCAATTACCAATGGTCACCTTCACAGCAGATTTGGCCAACATAATGTACAAGAAAATGACTATGTACAAATATCACAATGAGCTGCCACAAGTGATCAAAGCATTAGATGGGCTTTGCCGCGACACCTTCTTGCACAATGGGGAACTATATAAGGGAATTGGAGAACCAACACTGAGCTTCCCAAAACCTCTGCCAGGCCAGCAATTATCTTGGATGCACATAGGGCGGTAGTTCATGGAGGATTGCAGAAAATGTTGGAGTTTTTGCGACCCTGCTAATACTGGGATAGCATGCACTACGATGTGCTCGAGATGGTTGCTTATTGTCACCAGTGTCAAGCGGAGAAACCTTTCCACAAGAAAACTACTTTTCAGCTGGTTAAGCCCCGTTTCACGTGGCACACTGTTTCCCTTGATGTGGTGGTCCTCTGCCAGTGGGGGAAAATCGCTCCAAGCATATACACATAGCCATATGTCACTTGACCAGGTGGGTGGAAGCAAGAGCGATCAAGGATTAAAAGCTGTAACCACCTCTTAGTTCATTATGGAGTGCGTCATACAGCAACATGATAGTCTGCAGTTTATTCTCATGGACAACGGAACAAATTTCAAGTTTCATGCCCTTCCTAAGAAGAATGAGGTGATGGCTGTCCACAGGGTTTTAACTATCCCATACCATTTTGAATCCAATGAGATGGTCAATTGGGTCAATGGCACGTTGATGAACATTTTCTGTAAGTTTGTGAATGATCAGCCCCTTGGCTGGAGTACCCTGCTATCCACTGCCATCTTTGCATATAATATTAGCTATCACTTATCATCAGGGAAAAGTCCCTTTCTAATTACTCTTTGGAAGACATCCAGCTTTGTCAGCATTGCTTTATTTTTGTGTGGAGGATGCCGGTGGAGTAGTGCATCATCGCTATTTGATTAACTTAATGGACATGCTTATAAAACTTAATACTGAAGCATATTGCACTAGTTTAGCTAAAAATAATTTGTAATTAGGCGGCTGACTAAATTAGAGGTAGTGGAAACCCACGGTTTGCTGTAGAAGATCATGTCCTGTTCAACGACCAATATGGGTTTGGAAGAAGGAACAATCTTGCTAGCATATGGACTGTACCATTTGAGATAATTGAGAGGACTGGTATTGATGCTTACTCCATTAATGAACCCGCAGGTGGTCAGATTCTCAGCTGAGTACATGCAAAGTTCCTTTGGTCATATAATCATTAGGAGTTTTAATGTCCAGTCAAGGGGGGTAATTTCAAGAAACTGGTATGACTGGATGATAAGACATAAATTTAGCAGATCTTATTTTATGAGTCAAAATGAGCCTCGAGATTCAGGTGGTAGATTATGTCAACTGTAAGTGAATCAATTAAAAACTACTTAGTTCAAAAAATTGAAGTTTCTTTGCTGAAGGGAACTTTAAAGTCAGATAAATTATGTCAGCTAAAGTGAGTTGGTAGAGGTAGTATTAGTTTATCAAAAAAAATGAATTCCACCAAAGCCTCAATGATGAGGCAGAATCAGATGAGTTCTGGCAAACTATTAATAGCTAAGCTAAAGGGTGAACCTGACTAGAGAGACGAAGATATGAGTAGGAAGCAAAGACAAGTTGAGGAGGTTTTTTAAGAGTAGAGCAGAAAGAGAGTGGTTAGGACTAAGAAGGGAATTGCAAGCAGAAAGAGTCTTCTAGTCATTTTAATAAATAAATTAGTGCGTTTGAGGCAATTGCCTCATATCATATAAAATTTATTAAGTTTAGTTGACAGACCAACTATCACCAAATCATCTTTCCGTTGTTCAGTGGTTTTAAACCTGTGCAACTCCTACAGCGTATCTCAAATATATTGGCAAATTATAACACAGTGGTTCACCAATTTTTGCTGAAATCTTCTATGAACTAGTGGTAGTCACCAATCATTTTAAGCTAAAACTTAAACATTGCGCTTGCTACTTGGCAGCGCCATGTGTTCAATCACTTCAATCCGAGCCAGCTGGGGCCACAAGCCATGTTATCAATGATGAACCCCATGTATTACAGTTGCTCCTGATAAAAATTACACATAGTGTCTTATTTAAACTCAGCCTTAGATAGACGGCGGAATACTTCTAGTTGCTGTAAGTGCTCATTAAATGTTCTAAAAACACATTTATATCATTCAATTAACAAGGACACAGGAACCTGTAGATCGCCAAGGATGCTGTCCATAGCCCTCTGAAAAGTTACAGGGGTGTTGCACAGCCTTTGCGGCATCTCATAGACTGGTAGAGACTTGAGCAGTGAGCATTGCACAGTTTTTTTCACTGGGGCAGTTCTATCTGCCAGTAGCCAGAAAATAAATTCATAGGCGAGAAATTTTGCGCCCCGCCCAAATAGTCTAGCACGTCAATAATCCACAGTAAAGGATAAGAATCATATTTGGTAATCCCATTAAGCTTCCAATAGTCTACAACCACGCGATTAAAACATTTTTCTCTTAATGATCAACACCAGAGAGGCCCAAGGACTCTTGGAGGGTATTAACAGCTTGTGTTGTATAAAATGATTACTCTCAGCATTAATAACATAATCTGCCACTTAAGAACGCATAATAATCCAGAAGTAAATTGGCAGATAATTTCTGATATTGAGTTGGTGAAGGACATCATGTGCACACCCCAAATTACATTCATCTTAGGCAAAAATAATGCTGTACTTGTCAAAAAGGGATAGCATTCTTACCTTTTCAACCTCAGTTAACCCTGTTAAGCTCTCCCAGGTTACTATAGAGCAGACAAATTTCTCTACTTCGCTGCTAATGCTGACTCATCAAAGTGGCCATAATAAAATAATTTTTTACGTATTCAACAGGTAACATATGCACAAAAGCAACAATCTGGTGTATCTTTTCCTGAATAGGGTAGGCATACAGATTAGCCAAAAGCACTCTAATTTACCATGATCAGGGAGGATAATCCCATGAGTAGTGACTTGTTCCAAACTTAGAATGGCATAATGGCGCAAATATCTCGCCATATAATCCTTGAGGGATTTAAAATTGTATTCCAGTCCCCATTATCACCTGATGGCCTGACAGAATGGTTAAATTAAAACTAGCATGAAGCGAAATCCAATTGACTCTACAATCTGGTTGAGTATTTTCACATACAGGCTTGAATCTGATATAGTCTAAGGACACTATACCATTTTTGAACCTCAAGTTGACACTCACCAGAGTCTGAGGCGCTGGGTCTCATCCTTACACTTATTAAATAAGTGCAGAGTTTAACTAAGAATTTTTAAGTGTTTTACCTAGGATCAGTTTTGACTCCATGTGCTCTCATAAAAGAGGTCCCATTAAAAATCGTAATTTTAGATTGGGGAAGACAATAGCGGGAGTGGATACTAACAGTGAGCCAAATCTCAGCAGCAATGATCCATATGCTCCTTCTAAGGTAGTGGACTGGGGCCCACTGTACCAAAGCTTTTTATGATAATCTATGTCAGGGGTGAGGCCCAGTCTCTTCACCAGTTTAGTGTACAAAGTATTAACCGGTGCCTCACTATTCATGATGGCATGAACTTTAAGCTTATTTACCAAAATATTAACATATGTGCATTCAGAGATTTAAGCGTCTGCTGGACTCATTGTTAGGACCTTCGAAGTGTTGCTTTAATTTTTAAAGGGTTTGAATCTCCTGCCTTAACTGAGGGCTAGACTGCATCAACTGTTTAAAAGCAATGTTGGTCCCCTTTCAATCAGGGATTATTGCCAGAGGTGATAGGAAGCTCTTGCAACACTAACTGTTAAGCATATAGCATGGCTACTATTATGGCCACCAATTCAACTTCACATTTCTTAAAGGACACAGTGGGTCACAATGTCCTTTTTCAGTGATTAATTGTAGATCAGTTGGAGGCAAGGGAAAGTTATCATTCTTTGGCTTGTATATAGTAAGAGGAAAAGAATATTTTTTTATTATTTGGGATCTTTGTGGAAGAGGCGGAGGTAAAAATACTGGTTCTAGTCTGCCCAGTCTTTTAAGTAAGCGACTTTCACATGGTTCACCAGATGAAACTTGGCTTTAGAACTTGCCTTGAGGCTAAGATTATCATAATGGGCTAAATTCTTACAGCAATAACAAATGATATGATTAATAGCATGCTTTGCAAAATATAGGCCATATCGGCCACATTAATTTCTTAGAAGGGGAGATGCCCCAGTTAATTTGGTTACGTGATTCCCACAGATTTGCATTGGGCACCTCAAAAGTGAAAGTGCAACGGCGGAGGTAAATCATTATGTGTGTGAATCAGTCTTCTCATTTATAATTGGTATCAAAACCCAATACAACTCAGTATAGGGATTACAGGTGTGGCAGAGAGCGATATGGGCGTCAAACACATTTATGACATTAGCCTAATACAGTGTCTGCGCCTCAGGTAAAAGCGCTCAGAAAACACCTGACTAGATTAATCTCTTTTGAACGATATATAGAGGAATTCCATCTATAAGTGGTCCTCCTTTTGCACCAATGAATTCCTTAATATTAGGGACCTTGGAGTTAGGGTAGGACATGCCAGCCTTATTTAATTTTGGCATTACTAACTCTTAACTCTCAGAGTTTAATGAGTTCACTACCACGGCCAACTAGTGGTATCAAGCGGTTTAGCAAGGCTAATTTCAAAGAGATCAAGAAAATTGTGTACAATAGTATTCTTGATAAACTTTGGTAAATTCACTGGGTTAACCAGAAGTTGATTAACAATCATTTGGTATCAAACTAAACCTCTGCTCTTGAAGCTATATTCTAATATAAAGTCCTCAGTTGCTGTTCCAAGTGTTTGATTTGATGACCATGACCCAATATGATATCAGAAAGCAGGCAAACTTGAGCCTTCAATTCCGCATATATTTGACTCAACTCATTATCATGAAGTGGTAAAGCCTCAAGGAACAGCACTTCAGCTCCCGTAGATTGCGCTACCTCTTTTTTTTAGTACTAGATGGTCCCAACCCAAGGGGGGGAATCATCAATGTAGATTGCGCTACCTCTTCAGGAAGGTACTCCTCTGCTAAACGACCAGCCTCCATACTGGTAAACATGAACAAACAGGACAACAGGGTGAGACCCCTGTAGTGAGCACCAAATGTTAAAATTGACGCAAAGGCGTCAGGTTATAGCGACACAAGTTATACTCACCAAACAATGCGGCACTGTTTGATGACAGTAGCCTTAACCAAAAACAAGACAAAATTGTAATATACAATAATAGGGCTGTCTATCAATCAAAGAATAAAAATCACTGTAATATTGGTTACTGCCAGTCGCTCTAGGTCTTTCTCAACTTTTTCGTCCTACTAGTCTCTCAACTCTTCTACAGGAAAAAAGATCCCTTTAATTGACATTCCTCATCATATTGCTGGTTCTAACGAATTTCTCATTAGCGTTTTCCTTTTTACTAAGCAGGTGCTCCAAAATAGGAATACTAAAGTGTTCATATTCATATCAGGCCACAAAGGCAAAAACTAAGGATTATAGTACTTTTCCTTGAAAATAAGAATTTCTCCAGAAATAGTTGAAATTACTAGCGAACATCCTCATTAATATAATGCCCTGTTACTTCTGGCTATACACTGGCATGGGGAGCAGAATAGAATAGCTCCTCTGACTATATTAAGAGATTATATAGTATCACACTCACAGAGTCAGAAGCCAACAGAGTTAGGGAGTGAGGATTATGCTAGTGGGGTGTTAGAAATTCGCCAAATAGTAAGTTGTTACACTAGGCCACTACTTATAAATGCGATGTATTGGGGCGTAATAGCAACTAGTTAGATCAAATTTGCTATCTAGTTAAAGTTAATTTTGTGACACTAAGTATTTTATATAAAAATAACATAACCAGATGGTTGGTCAAACCAAAATAAAAAGAAAAATTATTGTCAAGAGAGAACTAGCAAATTAACACCCATTTGGAAAGGCCCTTTTAAGATTATGGAGAAGACTTTGACTGATACCTATACTCTGAAGGATCCCGCTAAGGGTTACTAAGTCAATTGTGTGCATTCTAAATTTCTTAAAATGTACTATCCATACTCTGTCCTTTTGGCCCTAAGCTCTCTTTATCTTATCAGACCCCTACTCATCTTTGTTACCTGATGTTCTGTCTAGTGGTGGAAAGTGTTGCAGCTAGTTTGACCAACCATCATTTTATGTGAGATTTAATTGAATGAGTATTTTTAAATAATAATAAGTATTATTTGATCTATTATTACAAGTCCTCAGCATGTGGCCTACAACTTCAGAGGGAGTCACCAAAGTTGTATTGATTACTTTTGATGCTTGGCCTCGGCGCATCAATTTATATAAGACAAGTATGGTGGATCAAGTACTTAAACCCTGATGGCGTTTTTATTCTGCTAAACTGGGCTCAATTCTACTACCTCTCATATCCCTCATGCTGGCGTAAGATATTTGGCATGAGGATTTATAATTATGGCCATAAGTCAGCATCTCAATTGTAGTCAGTTGATCACAGCTATAAAGAAAATTACCCTGAGCTTTGATAATCTGTCCCTAATTCTCATTTGGATAATTACTCATCTTGTCTATCACTTTTGAGTGCAGCTTAGTACTCATAAAACGTACAAATAGAAACACTAGTGGAAAGATCATATCTCAGCTGAACTCCAATGGCAAGGGATCTTTTTCCTATGATGCTTGAAGCAAACTTTAGCAAAAGCAGTCCCAATTAGCAAGACCCAAAGCTGTATCAGTATTTAATAAACACCTTATTTCCATTTATTTATATAATAAAAGTCTCTTTTGATTGATAAGGCTGTCCTTTTTTAAAAGTTTGGCCAGGTCGCTGGCACTTTACTGCTTTTGGTAGTTTTAATAGTGAATACCTGTGCACTTAAATTTGACGCCTTAGTTCCAATTTCAACAGGCCATATGACATCTACACTGATGATGCTAAATGGTGTAGAGGGAGCTACAAGTTCATGTTTAAGGGAAGGTTTGGCCAAAAATGGTTTCTGAACATTAAGCAGGCAGTTAAAATCCACTGAATGCCTTCAAGAATTTAATCACAGTAATATTGTTTCCTTAGCCATTTGTAGTCTTTTCTTAAATGCTCCATTTTCCACATGGGAGTGTCTTTTATGTATGATTTCAGTTCACAAGTTGGGCTGTATGTATGGCAGCCATTTTCCATTGATTTGTTTAATATAACATGCAATCTTGTATATGTGTTTTTGGGAATTTATTCATACTAACTTTACTGTTTCTGGGGGTTCTAATTTCTACCATTCCGGCCAGCTGATCAAATTATATAAACATTCTTCCTTAGGCAACAATATTGTAAGGGTCAGCATCCTGATTAGCCAGTATGCGGTTTAGAGAGCTGTGTCTGCCTGATGCGCAATATACATGTTGTACTTTGAAGCCAGAGTGCCCACCTGCCAATCAACCATTGGGATCTTGATCTGTTAAACCAATTATAAGGAAGCGTGATCAGTGATGTGATGAAATGGTTCCTATATAATTATGATCAGAAGTGCTTGACCATGAGAAATACATCTAAACATTCACTCTCTGTGATACTAAAGTCATTGAGAATTTTTAGAGCTTTTCTGAAATAGGCCATAGTTGATCTACTTGTTGTTTATCTAGTTAAGCCAAATTTTCCTTACAGCCACATTAATGGCATCATTAAAGAAAACGGGTAGGTCAAAGTTCAGATGGACCAACACAGGCTTTAAATTAGTGAAGTACTATGTAGATTGAAAGCCAGGTTTTTTTTCTAGGCTACATCTAAAGAGAGCACTATTCTAAAGTAAATACACTAAAGGTTTAGCAAAGTCAGAAATTTGTGGTTACATTGCCTGTAATATTGTACCATACCTAGAGACACTTGTATGCCCTAAGGCTTTGGGGTAGCCTCAATATCTCAATTGTGGCAACATTGTCTATTAAAGGGCCGAATTCCTCATTTATTGACCTTATGCCCAAAACATTCATTTTCAAGTTGGAAGAACAAGCATTTGTCATGTTCGAGCTTCAAGAAAGCCTCTTGAGGAAATTGAAAATTTGGTAGAGGTCTCTAGGTGGCTATTAACCAGGTGTAATTGTGCACACTGTAACCATAAAGCTAAGGAAGGTAAAAAAATGCCATAACAGGTTCAAAACCTGTTCTGGCTATAATGAACATAATTTCCTTCTCCCTCTTATCATTATAAAATTGATGATATGAAGTTATAAAGCGAGATTTGGTGGTTGTCATGCGGGTGGTTCCTGCTACAGCTGAATCTTATCTTTAATGGAATATGGGTGGTCATTGAATTTTATGAACATTAGTAATTTTGTCAAACTGTACTAGGACGCAAACTTTTCAAATTATCTAGTAGCCCGTCCATTACTTATTGGTAGGTGGCAAAGGCATTAAATAGCCCCTGCAACATGCAGGTTTTTTTAAACAACCCTTCAATTGTGATAATAACACTTGGCTAGATCCTTGGGAGCTAGCTTAATCTGCCAGTACCCACTGACAAGATCCATTGCAGAGAAAACATGGGCCCCAGTTAGGAGCTTAAAAGAGTCAATTATGAGGGAGGGAATTTTATCCTTTTGTATCACTGTGTTAATCTTACAATAATCTATAATGACATGATGGAACCCTTCCTTTTTTAATAAGCAGAAGTGGAGATGCTTAAGAACTTTGTAAGGGTATCAGCAACCCTGAAGTTAACAGCTCCCTAAATTTGATGGTAATTTGAGCCTCTTCTATATTTCTCTTCTGGTAGGGAAACAAGCATATGGGTGAAGCGTCCACCAATCTCTACGTTGTGCACAACCACCTTATCTTGCAAAAATTGTACGTAGATGTGAAGAATAGGTCATAGTATCTCTCCAAGAGCTCATAAGCCTTCCTATTTTTGTTATGGAAAAAGGTCTTCCCATATGGAGGTGGAGACTAGAGGTATAGTGAGAGACTCCTTAAACCAAATTACAGAGGCTCTCAAACCCATGGACACAGCTGATACTATTGACCGGTACTGTTGAATTTCAGGCTGTTGGATATGCTTGCAGGTGCGTTTTTCACCTAAATTCTAACAATTTATTGCCTGAGAAGTTGGTTCTCTACTGCAGGTAATTAATAGGAGGTTATTGACAGCTTTATTATTAAAAATATTAAAGCCTAAACTAAAATAAGGTTTGATTTTATAGGTTTTTATTAGTTGCAATAAGAGGGTCAAGAAGCGGACCAACTTCATATATTGATGCTTAGTATTTAAACTTAATGGATCTCAAAGTGCGTTGGGGCATGAAGTTCAAATTAGATTTTTAATGTCCAAATTATATAATATTAGGTTTTGTCTATTAAAGCTCTTGAGACTCACATCACTTAGATGAAATGTCCAATGTAAGGTCAGTTGTAGGTATGATATATCCATGAGGCAACGTTTTATATTACTAAGCCTATCACCTGATGGGAAAATATTTACACCTGTTAAGAACCCCTAAGGCTATAAAAGGGGGTGGTTGCACATAAGTGGTTGAACTAAGGGTAAAAGGGGAACGGAGAGCACCCTTATAACCATTCCCCCAATCGTGTTGCAGGTTCAGATTACCCTACTACAGCCATAGGGCAATTCAGCTGAGGAGTGGAGGCAAGATTATCACCCCAATTAGCAGGTTTTCACCAAAATTTACCAGGTTCTTTGGCTGATGTTACTTATATAGAGACCTGAAACACTCTTATTGCAGTATCATACTTGTTTATGTCTGATATCACCCCTTCAAGAGTGTTAGGGGGAGAATAAGGCCACAAGAACTGACCATGAACTCAGCTAACAGTGACTCTAGTAGCAAGGGATTTGTTGAACTACTCCTCCCCTCACTGTAAGTGACTACAAAAGATGCTTCCCATTTAGACATGAGTTTCTCCATTCTAGGGGTGATACAATTGTGGTAGTAAAGCACCAAGTCAGATAATTGGAAGGAAGGAAGAGGGGTTGGGAGCTCATTAAAAGCTTGACCCTCTTTTGTGACAGTTTTGGCCAAATTAGTTATAGCCTCTGATTTTAACTGAATGATGTTCTGGGAGAACTTCTTCATGGCTTGCTCAGGGTCAGTCAAATTAGTTAAAATGTCTTTGGCTAATAATGCTGGCACACCAGTTCCTGTCCATACAACACACGGAAAAGAAACATCTTAAGGATCTATGGTAATTGATACGGCAGGCCATGAGGGCACTTGGTAAGTACTGATCCCAGTGGAGGGGGTCTGAAGTGGCCATTTTTTGTAATATAGAAACCAGATTTTCATTTGCTCTCTCCATGGTACCGTTGGTTGAGGGGTTATAGGGTGCCAAAAAGAGCTATTGCGTGCCCATAGTGGTAGCGAAGATCTTTAACACTCTGGAGGTGAAGTTTTTCCCATTTTCTTAGAGAAGAACCTGGGGCAACCATGTCAAGCAAAAATATTCTGATGGAGGAAAGCGGCTGTGGCTTTGGCAGTTTGAGAAGGGAGAGCCACAGCTTCAACCCCTTAGTAAAATTATCATTTCTGACCAATATATATTGATTCCCCCAGTCGTCTGGGGTAGAGATCCAATCATTTCTAAACTTATGGTGTGGAAGGGTTGTGAGGCATAATGGGTTGGTTTTGATACCGGGTCTTGAGGATGGATTGCTTCTTTCAGGTTAGACATGCATCCAAGACCTCAGTTATGGTCTCCATGATGCCCTCCCAGTGATAGCGCTCTTTAACAAACTCATATGTTTTTGTACCACACTGTGAACTAAAATAAAATGGAACTCCAAAATGACAAGTACTTGCTTGGATGGCCGGAGATAGGGCAACCAGTTTACCTCTACGTTCTTGTATAGCTTCCCACTTTCCACCTTTCTATTGTGGGAGTGCCGATATAGCATTTTTTTACATGTTCATTGTCAACCCCCCATGCATCAGGAGTCATCAGGAGGTTATATACCTCTTGGCTTCACTATTATTTAAATGAAGGGCAGGCAGCTGCGTCAACCAATAAATGTTCATATGGCTAGTATCCACCCAATGTTCAATTTCCATGTCATAATGCAAGAGCTTCAAAGCCTAGCGAGACAACCGTCCTGTGGGGTCCTTCATATTATGCAACCACTTTAAGGTTGCATGGTCAGTACCCACTTTAAAGGAAGTCTTTAAAAGTAGGAGCGGAAGTGTTTCACAGCGAGCAGAACAACCAGGCACTCCTTCTCAGTAACTCTGTAGTTGCATTCAGCTTTTGAGAGCATCTTGCTGTAATAGGAAAAAGGATGATTGACCCCATTCTCGTTCAGCTGAGTCAAGATAGCTCCAACGGCATAATCAGAGGCATACGTGAATAGCATTAAGGGCTTTCCTTAGTCAGGATAGCAGAGGATTTGCCGTTGTTGCAATAACTCTTACAGGGTCTCAAAAGCGTCTTTTATGTTCCACACCCAAATGAAATAAAGTGTTCTTAACTAAGAGGCGGACGAGGGGCTCACTAAGCTGGGCTAACTTTGGGATGAATTGATGGTGATACCCCATCATGCCTAAGATTACCTGTATTTCGTGGAGGGTTTGGGTGCTGGCATCTTAGATATAGCTGCTACCTTATCTTGTAAAGGTTGAATTTCATTTTTAGAGATGGCGTGACCAAGGAAATTTATCTTTTTCTGGAAGAACGTACATTTTGATGGCTTAAATTTAAGGTGGAAGCCCACATGCGTTTAAACATCTTTCAAGTGAGTTAATATTCTCAGTAAAGGTCCTGGAAAGCATCATGATATCATCATGATGACTATGATGCAGCTTAATTTAAGGTCCATAGAGATATGATTATTGCTCACTTGAAAGTGGTGTGTGCGTGAACCATCTAGTACTAAAAAAAGTGGTGTGTGCGTTACACAACCCTTGTGGTAGTTGGGTAGGTTAGAAGAGACCCATACTGCAAATAAGAGCACGTTTCTCCATATCTTGAGGAGAAAGGTTCATTTTCCAAAAACTGATAGCCATGTCCATGGTGGTAAAGTAGTTAGAGCCGGAGAGTTAAACTAGGGCATCTTTAGTGTGGGGGATAGGATAGCTTTTCTTCTTTGTGAAGTTGTTCAATTTTGTAAAGTCCATAACAACCCCGAGGACCTCCTTTTTTTTTCTTCTTTATCAGTAGAAGAGGGGACGACTAAAGGCTTTGAGAAGGCACCAGCAGCCCCTCATCTAGCATCTGTTTCAGCTCCGTCCTCATTTAGAGCTCCACAACCTTATACTTTTAATAAGGCTTGGATTGAATAGGCCAAGCACCAACAACGTCAATAGTTTGAGTCCAATCCTTTATATGTCCATAATCAGTATCAGATTTGGAGAAGATGTCGGTATAAGACTCCAATAAAGAATGAAATTTATTTATCTTGGCGGGGATTAGATCCTCAGAAATTTGAACGTGGGGAAAAGCGCATATCAATTGATCTGTAGGTAGTCCCATATCTAACATAGATTAATATAATGGAATTGTTGGATGTCCTGAATTGGAATTAGCAGGGCTTTTTCAACCTCCTGATGCTTCTTTACAACTATATCCTTGTTAGTAAGATTCCCCAACAAAAGATTGATGGGTCGCTGGCAGGAAGGGTCTAGGATATCTGCAACACCCAAGGTTCCAAAGGACTTATTTTATTAATATTTGTTAAGTGCAGGAGGCAGTTGTGGGGGAATTGCATAGTAATATTGGTGTCTATCACCTTTTGTTCACACGCTTTGATTACTAACTCCTCTGACGCATACAATGGAAGGCCCTCTGAAGCATCCACAGAGTCAGGCAGCCTTTTTGATTTTCTTCCCAATGTGGTATAAGTAAGAGTGAGAATGGAGGAAGAATACTCAACGACGCATGTTATTCTTTCTTCTTAAGCTCATTATTTGAAAAGACCAGGGTAACTTCATAGTTTAGAAGGGAGAGAAATCCCTGTTTCATATTAATAATATTGTTGTACTCAATCATGAATTGAGTGCCAATGAGCAGGTCGTATGCGTTATTGTCTAATGCCACAGCAGGGGAAGCCATCAGGAGCTTCACAATCCAAATGGGTAGAGAAGAGTAGGCTCCAATACCTCATATGTTTCTGTTCCCACAGTTCCAAGCTCTTGTAAATAGTCTGGTCAGGTGGCAACTTAATTTTATTTATGATCTTTATAGACCACGTTCACTGGTGCACCCATGACAAAGAAGGGTTAGAACTCATACCTTATTGATGACAACCTCTACCTTGGTTATCATGATACCAAATGTAGGGGGGAGGGCGAGAACCTCCTTCTAGTGGAAAGATGCAAGGCATTGAGTATTGCAGGGTATTTATCTTTAATATATTGGAGAGTATGAATCTGCTGGGTAGATCGGATCACTGTACCAATAAGTTGGTCAGTATCACTGGCGGCATCAATCACCTCTGAAAACTGCATCAACTGTTGGAGATAGTTTTGTTGTAGTATCATGGCTATATAAATTCTTTCAGGTCTTAACCTATCTGGTATCAAAACTTCCATTGGGGCTGTCAGGACATCTTAACCCGCTCTTTAACCACCCCCTTCAGACTCGTCATCAGAGGGATTGTCAATGCACCTCAAAGAGTTTCTAAGAGGGGGCTGAGAAACTGGCTTTTTATCCTCAAAGGGGAGGGCCTTTTGGAGCTCATCTACTCTTTTGGCTTTTGGAGGGAGCATCGTAGCTGCACCAACTTTTGGGGCCACTTGAGGAAAATTTTTCTGATGCAAGGTCTGAGGTGATGCCGTAGTTGTTATGGAGGATGGTTCTGGGTGACTTGAGGTTGGAGCTTTAGTGGTGGACCCCTTAGAAAAAAAGTGTGGGATGTGATGAGAACTCAATTGGTTTCATAGGGATGACTTGGGGTGCATCTGAAGAGAAAGTTTTACCTTATCACCCCTGGTGCTCTCTGGCCAAACTCTAATGGAGGAGGGCAGTCTAGTTTGGGATG
This sequence comes from Massospora cicadina, assembly GCA_022478985.1. Lineage (NCBI taxonomy): Eukaryota > Fungi > Entomophthoromycota > Entomophthoromycetes > Entomophthorales > Entomophthoraceae > Massospora > Massospora cicadina. The sequence goes on from JAKSZP010017382.1 coordinate 44,307, forward strand.
CCCCATGGTAACTGGCTTTGAAGGGAAGTCAGCACCGGAGGGGTCAGTATGACTTCCTGTGTAGGCATAAATTCATGGACATCAGCAACCTCTAATAATGCCTCTTTTATATCACAAACATTCCGTAGGGAAAAAAATCACTGAGACAATATATCAGGATAAGGAAGGGTAAGAGAATAATCTACCCAGAATGTCAGCAATTACATCATCCAAAGGTAGCTGATTAGCAATCAGGAGAGGCTGGGCACACTGCAAAAGCGGTCAACAAAGGTGGCAACTGATTCCCCCTCAAGTAGACATATGCACATATACGCTTGTTTTTTCTCACAAAAGATCTGCGTGGATCCAAGTTCCTCAATGAGCGCGGTTTTTTCTCTGCCAAAGTCTTAAGGGTGGCCATATATGGTACCATCACCTCTTGGGCGGAGCAGCTGAGGCAGAGGAGAATAATAGTTATTTTTTGGTATTGGTTGTCCCATCCATAACCGCCTCATAGACAAAGAGTAATGACGCAATGATACCCTCAACTGGGGTAAATTATATCTCTGAATGGGGGTTTTGAGATAATATGGCAACCTCATGAGAGGCAGGGCAAACGCGCTGTTCCACTGTTTTAAGCTGAGACAGTGCACTGGCTAGCTGCTGGGCTAAAGCATCTAGCCGGGGATCAGAAACTGTGGGAGAATGTGGGGTTATTCAACCCCAATACCCTCCATTTTAATAGTGTTTGTGGTGTACTACTCCCTGTAGTGAGAACCAATTGTTGGATTTTAGGCTGTTGGATATGCTCGCAGGTGCGTTTTTCTCTAAATTCCAACAATTAATTGCAGGAAAAGTTGGTTCTCTAATGTGGGATAATTAATAGGAGGTTATCAACCACTTTATAATTAGAAATATTAAAACCTCAACTAAAATAAAATATAGATTTTTATAGGTTTTTATTAGTTTTGTAAGAGGGTCAGGAAGCAAACCCTATTCATATATCATTGCTTAGAATTTAAATTTATTGATCTCAAAGTGAATTGGGCACAAAGTTTGGATTAGCTTATAATGTTTGATATAGGTAATATTAGGTTTCAGCCTATCAAAGCTTTTGAGACTTGAATCACTTAGTTGGCACAGCCAATGGAAGGTCAGTTGTAGATATGATATATCCATGAGGCAACGTTTTATATATTTAAGCCTATCACCTGATGGGAAAATATTTACATCTGTTGAGACCCTCAAAGCTATAGAAGGGGGTGGTCATGGCGTAGGGGGGTGAACTACATTATTGGGAATACAGAGACCCTCAGAACCATTCCCCCAGTTTTTCCTATTATTCAGCTTAAACCTGCTACTAGCCATAGAGCAATTTGGACGAGGAGTGGGGGCAAGATTATCACCCCAATTAACAGGGTTCCATTGAGAATTGACTAAGGTTTTTTGGCCAATGTTACCTATATTGAAGCCCAAAAAACTCTTATTTTAGTATTGGACTTGTAATTGTCTGACAGGCACTAAGCGAGATAGGTGATTAAAGTATCTGTGCCAATGGTACAGGCCTTTTGTCAGATTAGCCGAAAAATATAGAGATAGAGCCATTATATGTGGTTAAGGATACCCAGCAAGGTAAGGTTTCTTTCATGTTTATCTTTTTACCTGCAGATTTCCAAAAGACTTCCAAAAGGTTTATTCAAATTAATTTGTGTCTATTATATTTTGTGACCCTGTGGGGATTACCTTTGCTTTAAAATTATGCAGGCATTTCTTCAGCACCATCCACTATACGGGGGTAATTTTACATTTGAACCTTGAAGTGATAGTCAAGTTAATTAACACATTTTTTGGTTTCAAATAAGCATGCTAAGCCTTTATGCGCTCTTTACCATCCTTGGCTGTTTCAAACACCAAGGGAATGTGGGTACCAAACAAGGAGAAATCCTTCCACATAATAAATAATGACATGGTATTCGTGGAGAAATTGGGTGCTCAGAAGTAACTCATAGCTAGGGTTAATAAGAGCTTTTGCAAGCCATTTAACTAAATTGTCCTAAAGCAGAGAGGGAGTGTGATGTAGGCCTTGTTATCTTGGGTTTATTGAAGACCAGCGGTGCCATAATCAATGTAATGGGAAGATTGGGCGCAATCTTTAGTCGTCTTCATAAGTTTGGCTAAGATCAAATTCACTGGAGACCACTATCTATTATAGCTATTACAGGCATTTATGAACCTGAACCATGATATGTTTAACCAGACTATCAAGTTGGGGTGGCATGGTGAGAAACATTTGTGACTCATAATATGAATAAGCAGTTTTTTTGATTTTATTTAAGATTATGCAACTGGAGATGATGCACTTGATGGTATGGGCAACGAAAAAATAGAAACATAAAATCCTCAAAACCAGCAGTGAACTAATAATTGCCTATCCTACTATGGCAGAGGGGGTCAGGCGGCACTTCATTGAGTTTATCATTGAAGAGGCAGATCAATGCTGATAACAAGGGAGTTAGGGCATCTTCAGGATGAGGGTCAAGGAGAATAAGATGGTTGTTGAGACTGACAATTTAGGCCTAAAGGATAGCCTCTGTGAGTTCAGCAATGTGATTTTCAGCTTAAATGCGGGCATCAAAAAGCTGGATGAATTTTGAAATATTGGCTCATGTTATCGTGTGAATGGGTAAAAATCATCCAGTGCAGCAACATGTTTGATAGCGATAGTGCCACTTCAGTGAGGCAGGTGATTTCATAACTTGCAACAGTGAGGATATCAGGAAGGAATGAGTGATATGCACCCCTTTTTTAAAATCAGTGACAGATTTTGCCACTGCTTCGCAAATATGGCAACTTTTGGGTGAGGCCACTGCAACCTTGGCAAGCTGGTGGTTGCTTTGATAAGAACTAGCATTGGGTTTAGGGACATATCGTTTGAGTGGGAGAGGGGCGTCAAAGTCTGAGTTCAGATAAGGATTTAAATCAAATAATCTAGTAGGTGGTGATACAATTTCACCAGATTTAATCACTTTAACCAATAGGTCCCAGGGCTTTGGTTGATTGGGACTATTTGGTGATAGATTAATATGATTATTGAAATTTTCAGGTCAGGAGAAGTTTTGGATTGAACCTGGGTCCAAAACTCCTCCTGATTTGTTGTCATGGGTGTAGATTTGGCTAGTGTGTGTTTGAGTTGCTAAACTGTTTGCTGCTGATTCATTGAGCGCACAGCCTGGGGGGTGGGGCAGCCAAAATTCTCACTCAAACGCTATTGGTGTGGCCCCATGGGTGAAGTTGGCAGTGTTCGCAGGTTTCAAATTGTGTTGACTTGTTTTTCGATATGGTCCAACTCATAGCAAAAGGGGATTTATGTGCGACTATTGTTGATGTGAGCCCAAAAAAATGGTCTGGTGTGGATGGAATGTAGGCATGTGGCGGGATGTGCTTGGCCATATTCAGTTGGTGGTGGGTAATGGTGTCCAACGCCCAAGGTGCCATGAGGTGTTCAGCACCACTTGGGTCAACTAATTGGAGGATTGGGTTTTTACAATAATTGGACATCCCTGACATCAACTTTCAAAAATTGTATGAGGTGGGAGGTTGAGGGGAGGTTTGAAAAAGTTACTGATTGTGGTGTCATCTGGGAGAAGTGTTTGGGTGTTGTAATGGGGGTGTTTTTATAATAAAGGCGTTGCTGCTGCTGCAGCCGCGCCCTCTCACTGGGGAAATCTATTTTAAAATAGCCCTTGTAAGGGCGGAAGTCTAAAAATCCTGCCAGTGTGAAGGTGGCTGTTGCCAGCTCAAATATCACTTTGTTAGCATATTGGATATACGTCCATACTTAATGCAGGGGAAAAAGGATATGGTGGATTGAGATAGGGCTAAAGGATGAGGGCGAGCTGGTTGGACTCTTTCAGGTGGAGTGCTAAGTCCCCTGGGGGGACATAGCGGCCAAATTTCTTTGGTGGGCTGAACTAGACAGTCCGCATGAATATGCTTGACAGGTGGTAAACGCTAGGGGTAGAGTGCCTCTGCCCCATATTGGAGTGGTGGGCGGTGGAACTAAAACATTGATGGTAAATGGTGTTGCAGTGAGTTTATGGAATTTTAATTAGCTTATAATTAGATAATATTGCTTGAAAGTGAAATTGAGAGGATTAAAAGTTATAAATTAATAAGCAAATCAAAAGGTTTATTATTTTAATTATTCTATCATGATTACAGGGTTCTCCACTGTGACCTCTATTGGGCTTTCAGGCTTAAATAAAGGTATAACAGGGGCTTTCAGAACGAACAGCCTCTGTATTTATGCTGACCTGTCTTTTCCTGACACTTTGCATTCCGCCTCTTCTGCACTTTATTTATAGCACTTCTCTTTGGTATATCAGCGGCCTTTTAAATAGGAGTAAGTGAAAACTTTTCTCATTGTCCTACAGTACATGCACTATAGGTATATGAGGTGCTCAAACCGTGTTGGGGTACTTGTTCAAAGTGACTTTGGGTATCTCGTTGAGTGCCTCTTTAATGTCATGGATGCTAGTAAAGGTTTTTTTAAATCCTAACATGTGGAGCTGAACATCAGGCTATGATTTAAGCATGGAAAGGATGGAGGTAATAGCATCATCTAAGGAGATTTGATTATGATTATCAAGCAATTGTGCGCTAGCATAAAAGTTTATAAAAAATCAGAATGATTATTCTCTTTTGTTGAGACAAATGGCCATGGAGGCTTGTTTTTAGATTCAAGAGGTTCTTATCTGAGCAAAATTTCTTTATGCGATCAGTCTTGACCTGTGTCCAGTTCTGGTATTCATGAAGGTGGGAGATCATAGTCCTATAAGTTTCCCCACATAGACAGTAATGGATATGCTTGACCATTTGGTAATTGATGGTCTCTTCCATAGCGCTCTTAAAAGCATTTAAAACTGATGCAATGCTTTCTTACCCTGAAACAAATCATTCCTTAAAGCTAAACTCAAAAGCTTTTCTGATTGGTGCAATGAGTACATGAATACCAGCTTCAATAATCTGGTGCCAGAATTGGGATTCTGGAAAATTCCTTGTTCTTCTGAGCTGAGTGTTCATTGTCTTAATTGTTTAGTTTATTAAAATTCGATTCAATTTGATTTTGATTGATTTTTTGATTCAATTTATTTGACTTGCTTTATTTTAAATTGGACTTTTGTTCAATTCTATTTTTATTTGAACTGGAAGGTTTTTTGATTTGATTCAATTTTGATTAATTATTGTCATCCGTTTTAAGAATTTGCTTAATTCATAGTTTTCTTGAAGGTCTTCCTATGCACTTTTGGGATCATGTGGACTTTAAAACTGTAGTGCATTGTGCAGTACCCTCAGTGAATCAATTTATTACCTTACATCCCTAATCAATTGAGGTAATCTACCTTCCTTTATATAGTATAAATAAACCAGGCTATCTAAGACTAATATTAAGATACCATTGAAGGATTTACATACAACTTAATATTTATTGTCTTTTACTTAGCTATGATTATTTGCGCCTAGTATTTTAATACAGTTCGTCCTATCCAGTATGCTGATAAATACTGTGATGCCAAATTCCCAGGCCCATTTTCCACCTCCAAACTAGAACACCTTATTGAACTTCTTATTGAATAACTTTCCAAATGTAAAACCTTTCGCCAAGCCAGCAAACATTTAAACTATCATGTACCACTATGCACCTCTTTTCCTTCTAGTTTATATAAGTGTACATGATTCTCAATCATTTAAAAATAATTTAGGATTCTACTCTCTTATTGCTCGCCATGCACTAGCTCTCGTGGTGGGAGTACCAGTGACCACAAACCTATTTGGATTTAATTTCAAGGCTTTTATAATCCATATCATAATAAAAGTCAACACCAAGCTGATGCCTCACATCTGGCTAGGCTCAGTAAACACAAAAACAGCATGTGTGGAGATCCTGCTGGTCTAATTGACCTTAAATCTCTAAGCCATCCTGCAACTTTTCCCAAAATTGATTGAGAGCGCTGCGTCAGCTTTCTGATTAATTTGGGATATAACTTTAGAATTTTGAACTCACATAACATATGCAAGTCTACAAATTTCATATCTATGTTATATCTTGTCAAAATACTTAATGTTAAATTTCATGATTTCTTGCATATATCTAACCTTCGAAGTTGCATGTACCTAGAGTGATGGCAGAATTGATGACTCTAATCAGAGTGAAACTTTACCCATTTAGCTTTTCTCTCATTTTTTTTGAAGTTCATTTAATTTTTTTAGCATCACACCACACATGGGATCCCAGAATCTTCACCCGGGGTATGGGTGACCCAGTTTGACCAGGGGGCCCACTGATTCCTGATCGTTCTTTAGCCATCAAGACCTTTGAGGCCTTTGATGCTTTTGGGCCCCATGACCCTTCAGTGACAGTGTCACCTTAGTGCTGAAGATGATCAAGTTGGGCTTCTACATGACTTAATCGTTGCATTAAAATGGATTCCAAAGTTCATGCTTAGGCGACGGCCTACAAAGTGACATTGTGGACGAAATTGTGTACCTCAGAGACCTCACTCTGTAGTTGCTAAGAAAGGTGCGTCTCTATATATCCAGAGATCTTTGTATAACTGGGAGATTTGACTTTGGACATCATTATGAGGTGACAGTTGTCCTGGATAGCTTCCCAATTGTCACAAACATAAGATGAGGTGGTTTATAAAATTTGACCAAGTTGGAGTTAAGGCTCAGTATTAATCTCAGTTGGTGTATTATATCTTTATAATCTAACCCCACTAATAGGAGGAGATGATGGAGGGCTGGATGTACAAACTGTTGTAGGTAAGGCTCTGCTTTGCCAACCATCTCATTACTAGCTAAGCAGCTTATTTGTAAAGCCTTAGCACGTATGAGGGGAAAGTAGAATTTTGCAAATGTCTAGACAGGGTCTCAGTGGGTTATATCCCATCTAGTAGAGATGGATGGTGTCAGCTAGGTTGTCAGTTTGGAGATAGAACTGACTAGGGTTTGTCATGTGTAAACTTTGAGCCCAGCCAATGTGCCAAGATAGGGACAAGCATCGTTTTAGGACCAAAAGGGGTCTGTCATAATTTCGGCAGAACTGTTGAAATAAGCATATGGGTTTATGTTCAGGGTCAAGCCCACTGAGTGATAGAACAGATGATATGGAGATCGCGAGCCCTCAACCCACACATAAAATCAATAATAAATAAATGGGAGCAATTGCTTTGACGACACTTCTTTATTAAACTTTAATATTTTCAGTGGACGCTCTCTGCTCAGCACCCTCTTTCTTCCTAACAACCTTTCCATTTAATCTTCTCATCTCGCTTATATCTCAGCAACCTCAGTCAATACTGACCCTTTTGCTTAGACTATTTGTTCCACCATAATCTCATTGGTTCCAGCATAGTTCAACACTTGCTAAAAACACAATCACTCTAGTTCAAGGTTATTCACTCAATATACATCATATATTAACATCTCATTAATCATCATTTGTCAACATCACTTTATTCCCAATTTGAAGGCGATCCAAAATACATTTCCAACCCAATATCGCCTCATCCTAAGGCGCTTGGACAATTTTAACTCATATTCAAGCTTTGCTAATTATACCCATTCGGCTGTAACGACTTAGGGCTTATCGTCCAGTCATATCAGAATCATGACATTAACCTCCCTAGACTGGATGATAAGGCTCCTATTACTTATACGCCTAAAGGAACTTTGCGTGACCCCAGTTAATGATCCAACCACTCGCAGGATCTTGATAGTATAGGCATCCACACCAGTTTTCAAATTTATATCCAATGGCCCAATCCATATGCTTGCCAGTTTGTGCTTCCGCCCAAACCCATGTTGAACATGGAATAGAACAATGTCACCTTCATTGAACTGAGCTATCCCACTACGTTGTACCTGATTGGCAACCTGGTTCTTTATCTTCTTAGCTAAGATGAACAAGTACGCTTCAGTTTGCAGCTTAATCAGCATATTTGATAGTTTGGTTAAGTAGCTTTGAGGCTTCATTCCGCTGGTATCTTCCACGCAGGCATAGAGCAGTGCGGGTTGAGCTGGGTGACACCCATATAATAACTGTAAGGGACTCTTCCTCATTGCTGAGTAATTACTGATGTTGAAAGCAAAGACAGCGTTGGAAAGAAGGGTACTACAAAAGGAGGGTCTATCATTACCAGCTTCTGGAGTATATTCATTAGTGTCCTTTGACCCTTTGACCATACCATTGAATTCTGGGTGATAAGGGGTCATTAGAACCCCGCGGATGGCCATAAGTCCGTTGATTTTGTGTAAAATGTGTGAGGTGAATTTAGTTCCATTATCAGTAAGGATGAACTGAGGACAGCCATGTCACTGGATTATACACTTCATCACAAACTTATCCATGGTGACCGCCCCAGATCGTGGATTGCACGTGCCTCAACCCACCTGGTCAAGTGGTCACTCACCACCAGAATATACTTGGAACAGTTTGCTCCAGTCTGCAGAGGCCACACCACATTGATGGAAATTGTATGCCAGGCAAAGTGAGGTTCACTAACTGGTATTAGTATTTTGGTGGAATGGCTCCTCACTTGGAAATGGTGGCAGCAGAAGATCATTTTGAGCACGTCAAATTGCATGCTTTCCCACTAGCACCGAGGTCACAACATTTCTAGGGTTCTGCATAACCACCATATCCGACTGCTTGGTGTGCACTCATAATAATTTTTATGGGCAGAAGGTCTTGGGATATTCACGGTAGTATCCCCTATCCACTTGTACAACTCACCTTTCTTCTGGAACTATTGTCCTTAATTCCGTCTAAAACCACGATGACTTGGGGTAGTTCATCATTGTATTTCCCCCTGAATATCTTGTCAAACATACGTTGCTGATATCCGCTTTAACAGCAATGTTTGGCAATCTTGATAAGCAATTGGCGTTTTGGTGTTTTGCTCCAGGTTGGTGAAGTATTTCGAAGTTATAAGCCTGCAGCATAAGAGCCCATCATGCTAGCCGCCCCTCAGGTTCTCTGAGATTCTGCAACCAGCATAATGACGCATGATCCGTTACAGTTTTAAACTTTTCCATGCAAATAGACCTTGAATTGCTTATAGGAATAGATCACTGCTAATCTCTCTCGCTTTGTTGTAATGTAATTGCGTTCATGACAGTTCAAACTATGACTGCAGTATGTAACTGGATGCTCCTCCCCTCGTCGTCTTTTAGTGATAAAACTGCCCCAACGGCAGAAAGTGAAACATTCATTTAAACAATTAACTATTTTTAAAATTTGGATAATTGAGCACTAGCGTGCTGATAAATGCCGTCCAAAGTGCATCAAAGGAACATTGGCAATGTTCCATCCATTTGAACGTGGCATTTTTTTAAGTAACTCAAACAGTGGTGATCCAATACAGCTAAAGTTGGGGATAAAGCGTCAGTAGTATCTGGCCATCCCCAAAAATACCCGTATGTCACGTTTGCTGCTAGGTGGGGTCATTTTCCAAATAGCTTCCAAATGCCGGTTGAGGTTGTAGTCCACTGGCATCTGCTACAAACCCTAGGTAATCCTGCTGGTTTTTGAAGAAGTGACATTTGTGGGGCTTAATCTTAATGTTGGCCTCAGCTAGCCTGCGGAATACCTCCTCCAAATGGGTAAGGTTCTCAGAAATTGTGCGCAAAAACATTGATATTGTATAGGTACACAAGAACACACAACAGCTTTAGATCGCCAAGGATGATATTCATGGCCTGTTGAAATTGGCCGGGGCATTACACAGCCCTTGTGGCATATGTGTCAGCTGGAATAACCCTTTGGACGTGATAATGGTGCATTTATCCTGTTCCTCCGCAGGTAACTCAATTTGTCAGTAGCCCAATATCAAATCCATCGCTGAGAAGTAACAAGCTCCGCCTAACAGATCCAGAGCATTGTCAACCCAGGCAGGGGGTATGAATCCTTCTTGGTAATACTGTTGAGCTTCCAGTTTTCTATCACTACCTGGTTGGTACCATCCTCTTTTTAACAATTAGGACGGGTGAAGCCCATGGACTCTTTGAGGGTTTGAGCATCCCTTGCTCCAGAAGCTTTTCAATTTCCTCATTGATGACTTCTTCAGCTGCTCTTCATCAGCGGATTGGCTGAGATCTTATGGGAGGATGATACCCAGTGTTTAATCAATGGACCACCCCCAAGCACACCTTAAATCGTGGTCATCACCGCTAAAAACTTACTTATAAATTTGAAATAGAGCTATAGCTTGATTATTATGCACTTCTAATAACTTTATAATTCATTATGGAGTAACACAGTCATTATGATAATCTATGATTTGATGGGTAGACCAAAATCATCCACTGACCCAAACTCATGAACCCAAAGGACCTCCTAATGGGTATAAAGTTTAAATATGCCATTATTTGGTGTTGGAGGATATGAAGAGGTTTGTTTTGGAGATTCGCTACCAAGACCTTGATCTCCCCATGGCCCGGAAGTATTATGCCTGGAACCACATGGGTTCAATCTGCAATTGCTGATAGGGCCCAATGACCTCCCCATAGAGCCCAGCAGGCACTTCCACCTCTAACTTGGTGTTTATTATTACTTGGTGTCTGGAGGGGATGGAGTTAGGGCTAGAGGCTCTAAGTGATAACCCTTGATATTCATATATTTGTTGGGTAAGGGCTTGGGTCTTGATCTTTAGTTGATGGTAACAAACCAGAATTACCCCGTCATTATATGCAAGATTGATATGACCCATGCGCACTGGATACTTTGGCATTACGCTATATGTAAAGTAAATTAGAATCCGCTGCCTCAGAATTTCGAGGGTCTACTCTGTCATATCAATGACAGCCCCAAAGTGTTGCAGGAAAGTAGTACCAATTAGCAGCACGTAGTTACTGTTGGGGAGCACTATCACCGGAGCTACAATGACAATAGACCCAAACTGCAAGGGTATCACGCTGCACGCTCCATCAGAGACCGTTCTTTATGCGCCCGCAGTCCCATACATCATATTATATTTCACATCAGGCTTTAGTGCCAACGTCGCCACCAGCTTTGTGGACATTATGTTGACTGGCGCGCCCATATTGACTATAGTGCTGACATGGGTTTTTTGCTATGACAATGTCACAGTACTTAAACTCAGAGTAGGATGTATTCTGTGTTATTACAACGTGGAAATTTAACAGATCTCTTGCCCAGGAAAATTTTAGTAACCTCCCCAACTTTAGGATATCTTTAAAATATTATCCAAAGGGAGGGCAGCATTTACCCTTTTAAGAGGGGCACATCAGCGGATGGATCCAGTTCATCTGTAGAATTTTAGTCTACCCTTTACAGGCATAAGGTTTCGGTTGCTCCTGGGGTCCTTCTTCCACTGTGTCCTTGAATTGCGCTCATGTCAGTACATTCACCCCTCCAACTGGCTGCTGATTAAGGATTGCGTCATCATACTGAGGAACTTCCGCTGAATGTATGGGGATAGGTTCAGGTGGGACGATTTGGGTCAGGATTGCGGAGGTAGAGATTCATGTCTCTACTTCACTCCAACTTTTCCCTGATTGTACTAATCCTGCGGTAGTTAATGGACCCAACGATTGGGGCAACCTCTTACCATGTGCCCAAAGTGACCACACTAAAACAGTTGACCCCATAGGTCCTGCATACTTAATTGTTTTAAGATGTGCCACCCCAAAAGTTGGACTGGGGTCAATCAATGTAACCAGGTCCCACACAACTGCTGAAGTGCTGATGGAAACTCAGTTGGGATTGAGTCGCGTTGTGATAATGAGCCTTAGGGTTACTAAACAAATGCTGAACATGACGGGATAATTCCCCCAAATAAGAAAGTCCACAGCAGATGCGGTAGGTATACACTCTGCATTGGGCAGAGGAAAGGTAGCGAATAGACAGCGCAAAATGTGAACAATTTTAAACAAGGGTACGTTGTCCTCTAAATATGGAGCCATGACTTTGTAATGCTTATAGTATGGCTTTACGGCGGAGGTCATTGCAATGCACACATCAGATTTTGATAAAGTACCTGCCCCCAAATAACACATGAGCTTCCACCGTGATTCAATCAGCAAATGCAGTGAGGGTCTCATTACGCTAAAATTCAATGGTCAAGAAGTATGCCTTCCACTGTGACATCTTTGCAGTACCCCCAAACAACCGCAGCACTGTCTCCTTCACTTAATGGTATGTAATGGAACTTTTTGGAAGGTAGCAAGTAAATTGGTCAGCGCTTCCAACATCCAAGGTGGATATTAACAATTTTTCTTTCAGCTGATCAAAAGCTCCTTCCTTTGCAAACTTAAATTACTTAAAGAACCCATGAATATTCCCATCAAGATTGAATGGAGGCAGCTTATCAATACAAACCTCATGAAGAAGCTCATACTGCATTTTGAGCACAGCATCCAAGGCAAAGTTTGAGTTCCGCATATTCAACAGATGCATCATGTCATGAAGCTCCACTGTTAAAACAAGCCTGATGTGCCATGACCGGTGACTGAAAAAAATTTACTTCTTTATAATTGATCAATGGGCCCCTTGTAGTGAGCACCACTGTCAGAAAATTGACTGTGGGCTCTGCTAGTTGGCAGGCCAAGCAATATTTTGACTGGTCGCCCTTTCCATTTTGCCTTAGAAAATGGGGCCAGCAGCACCAGCTGACTCCTTGGCGTGTCACCCGCGTCATTTGGGAATCCCCAGACTAATCCCCAACCAATTAAATAAATTATAACCTTTAATCAAAAGATATATTAGGCAAAGGGAGATATTTATTGAAAGGGAAGCGCTAGGTATTTATACTATTTACAAAAGGGCTACTGTGCCCACCGCTGACCTATCAGCTCATCACAGGTTCTTCCAGCCAACCACTTTTTCAGCCTTCTGCTGCGCTACTCTCTTCCCTGACATCGACCCTCTCACCCTGTCCTTCCCTTTGTCTGAATATTAGTCTTGGCTTCATACTCAGCCTTCAGTCGCAGGTGAGCCATATAAATTACTTATATAAATAAACATTGAATTTTGATTTTGACCTTCAGGTGGATTATTAAGTATGCCAGAAACCTCTTCAGTCACTTGCTTAACTCAGAATATCTCGGTTTCTAACCAACGGCCCATTTTGACTCTACTAGTCAATATCTGGGGGATCGCCTTTCTTAAGCAATAGTTGATTTAATAAATATAAGACAACAGAAACAACCTCAGCTGCCTCAAGCTTAAGATCTTTGGTTTCCTCCAACATCAAATAATTAGTACAATTGGAGCATCCTCAGCATAAGTCGCTGGTACTCCAAATTAGCAGTGAAATCATAGTCAGATGATTAATAGTGAATACATCAGCTTTTCGCTGGAAATTACCACAACAGAATACTAAAGCAGTCAGCGTCAGACACAGATTCCACTGACATATACTAAATTTTAACTAATTAAATCATCCTTAGCTATTAGTCACCCGTGATCCTTATATTAATTTGGGGCCACCCATTGGCCCCACGTGAGCCTAACTTCTCAACTTGGAGGAATACTAATTTTGTCTCAACCCAATTGTGGAGCAGCTAACCAGTAATTGTATAAAACACCACGAAATTCAGTCAATAAGTCTTTACACCAGGATTGTCCATTTTATCCAAAATTAAAATAAATCATTGGAAGATTTTATATGGTTAAAATGCTGACAGGTTGAAAGGCCTAGGTGGACCCGCTGTCACAGTTAAGTGAATTTGCTAATGTGGTAAATGAGCGCTAGTTATTCTTTGCCCCCAAAAATCCCCATCCCTGTTTCTCCCCCATCCTCTACCCTGTTAGAGATGATAGAGGGGGCTTGCAGAGAGTTTGCCCAGTCCAGGGGCCATAGGCAGGCCCTGGGTCTCACCCCACCCCTGTCAATTTTAGAAAAATTCTATAAAAAAGGTCAAGTTAGCTTTAGCCCAGTTTGACAATTTTGGGACAGGAAGCTGGTACAGGCTACCCAGGACAAAAATTGAAAGGGCCACATTTCGGGCACCCAACCATTTGTTGAGTAAGCCAGCACATAATGTCCAAACCTCTGGAATGGATCTGGGAAGTTTGGGATGCATGGCCAGCCTGACTAGAGTGGTCAGGTTCCAGGTTGGCTTTTAACCTGAAAGGGTCCAAAAAATTTGAAAAAAGTATAAATTTTTTTATCTTGTTGTGGTCTCAAATACCCCGCTGCCCACCATTCCGCCAACTAATTGGAACCCACTGCTGAATCTCAATGGACCAATCCCTTGATGCCTTTCTTTAATGTTTCCACAAATTTATAAAGCAACAGCTCCTCATAGGGGCAATTGTTGGTTCATTGTTACTCTCTCACCCAGTTATGATAAAAAACCCCTGTGTTCTCCTTTATCTTTTTGTGGACTCCATCCATCATTTGATTTCAAAAAATTCTTCCAATAAATCCAGTGAAGCGCACTGCAACTATAGTACTTGTCCTGATGATCATTGAATGTGTTGTCCAGTTGATTGACCCTGCCACCTGGTAGACCATAATAAATCTCCTAAAAATTCACTCAAGATGACGTGTCTTCCCTTTCTGCCACCTTCACACATCCAATTGTCTAAAACCTATCTCCTACCCACCGCTGGCTCACCAAAAGTAACTCACTGGGTGGGACAGCATCATAGTGACCCTGTTTCATTATTGCCAAAGTCTGGACCCCCACCTTACAATCATGCAAGTTATCTTGTTCAACCAAGGGGCCTGGAGTACCCCTCTAAGGGAGATCTTAGTCCTGGCACTCTGTATGGGCCCCCTTTTCACTCTGGTTTTACCGCCACATTGCAGCAGAACCCAAAACGCCCTACATTGATCCATGACAATAATCTATAAAATCAAAAGGCCTGCAACTGCAAAGCCCCAAGGAGTCGTTGTCCTCTTTGAATAACCCGCCCTTGGGGGTTGCCTTAGCGAGACCCACAGTTTTCCCCATCACAGCCATTTGGCTTTCCTTGGGGCCTTCGTTAAGCTATTGAACCTTTACTTTCTTCAAATCCATGCTAGAACTCTGCTCCTCCAAGTTTATCGGACTACTGTCCCCTGATATTCTGAGATCTCCACTGGTTTTTCATGCATACTGATTGGGAGCCCAGTCTGGTCTTTCTCAGCTGAGCTTTTATATAATGTATTGACCTCTATCCACAACTATCTCCACCCTCCTATCTGGTGTGGGAGAAGCGATGGCCTATGCCCTCACAATGAACTTGCACTTGCTCTGTGACTGATCTTCTTTTGTTGGTTACTGCCTCGCTCATATGAGCTTGCAAACAGGCTTTAACATAATGGAGCCAACCCCACCAAGCCCCAACTGTCAGTATAGCTCCTTGGTTATAATAGCGATGTGGGTCCTTCACATTCCTTCTGATGAGGTGGCCGACCAAGTCCTGGACGCACTAGCAGAGCTCCATGTGCGCTTCTCTTCTGACAGCAAAAAACCCTGGCTCCCTCTGACACCCAACATAGTTTAGCCCTCCTTGACGCACTGGAATGGGATGCCCGCCATTGGGTAATGGGGGTGCTCCGCTCAGTGGCCAAGACTGGCAACCCTACTCCACTGCTTGCGCTGGTCACATCAGTGGTTCAAATCCCTGAGTCAGACCCTCGCACATCTTCCACCTCTTCACCTTTGGACAGGCAGCTACAGATCTGCCCTCCCTTGTTGAATCTTTGCTGTGCTGGCCCCCTCTGTG
This sequence comes from Massospora cicadina, assembly GCA_022478985.1. Classification (NCBI taxonomy): domain Eukaryota; kingdom Fungi; phylum Entomophthoromycota; class Entomophthoromycetes; order Entomophthorales; family Entomophthoraceae; genus Massospora; species Massospora cicadina. The sequence continues at coordinate 60,028 of JAKSZP010017382.1, forward strand.
CCAATCCCCATGAAATTGAAGTCTCTGCCTTCTGGGCTTCCTTGGACTCATCTTCTGCTGCAAACCCGTCCTAGGACCCTCTACCATGGCCCTTTAATGTTGCTTTCTCTGTAGCCCACTCAATTGTGGGCCAGATCCTTCTACATATCTGCACCAGCTGTTGCTGCACTCGATGTGCCGCGTGCTGCCCCTCCTCCATCAGCCAATGGCCATGGACAGGGGAATTGTCATCCAGTCTCACAGTCCTTTACCCCCTGCTGGGCCCACCTTGGACGTTCCCCCTCTGGGGAAGCAACTGCTGGCTCTGTCCCCTGTTTCTACACTTGCTAACAAGGCCACTTTGCTGGTTTCCCAGGATCCTGAGCCTGATTCATCCTGCGCCATTGTCTCCCTGCCTGACCCCTGCTTCTCCCCCAAGGAGGGGAAAGCAAGCGTGCTCATGAACTGTCGCCTCCCCATCTGGAGTGAGGAGGATATGACACTTTTGCCTCTGGAGCGGCCTAGCTGCATTCATCCCAATCTCCCACTCCTTGCCATGGGCCATGCTTCCTCCTCTGCTGCTCTCTCCTTTGCTCTTCCCAATAAATAAGATCAGGCCTACTTTCTGTTTCTGGTTACTTTCTGCTCAGAGTCAAGTGAAGTCACCGTACAAGCCATCCTCAATACAGGCGTGGAGGGCAACTTCAATTGACCTCAGTGTAGCGCGTTCCTTGGACTTGTTGATAGAAAAAGCTTCATCCATCCTAAGAACCTCATCTAATCCACTGAAGTCCATGGCATTTGACGCCCCCTACTATTTTTAATCACAACTTTGGTTTTTGCGGCCATTTTTCAGCAGTACAGGATCTGCTATATCTTGTGATATTAGGAGTGGGCTGGACGCGTCGCCAGCAGGTTAGGATCATCCTAAAAAGTACTACCTCTTATATACAAATTATATGCTGATGGAGAATTTCCACTGCTAGATACTCTTTCCTTGGGTCCCCCAATTAGCTCAATTTCTCCTCCTTAACTTACCCCAGCAACCTCCCCCAGAGTTCCCTGCTCTTTCTCGCTCCATACAAGGACATCTTTAATATGTCTCTGGCAGCAAAGATTACCCGCACTCAGAATATGACCTGCTATTCCAATTGAAGGTTGACCTGGCTAAAATCAACTGCCCTTATACACATAAATAGAGGAAGAGTACAAGGCCCTGGGGATATTTCTTTCCACATGTTGGAGATGGTTTGGTTTATTAATATAAATTTCCCCCTTTTCTCGCCCATAGTTTTTTGCAAAGATGTCAGATGGCTTCCTGTGCCCCTGTGTTGACTATGGTCACCTGAATAGCATCAAGAGCCTGATCCGTACCCTCTGCCCTTGGAGCAATCTATTACCCAGGCTATTACTAAGTCTCGCATCTTCTCAAAACTGGACCTGGTAAATGCCTTCAATAAGGTGAGGGTGGCAATATCATGGAAAAGGCAGAAGAAGTTTAGACTGGCCTGCCAGTCGGGATGCATAAGCACCCAAAAAGCAAACCAGAATGCCAGAGGCATTGCTGACCAAACAACTTAATATGGAGCCAGGCATTCGGAAACAACAAATTGTTGGTGCAACACAATAGTAAGTATAATCCTGACAATGAACCACACTAAACCCACTCCTGACCCAGGAGGTCTTGCTGCAAGGGGTGGGATAACTGAGATAATCTTGATGAGGTCCTCGACATATGGGGCCATTTTAACTGGGGCGACAAGGAGACAGATTCTCTCTTGCAATTGGTGGACATATGGCCACAAGATCCCCATGTATTGCTGCCAGAATTTAGTGATAAGGGGGTTGTAGAGCCAAAAATATCAGATTCGCTGAACCCAATTGACAACGGAGGGGTCCATAGTGACCAAGAGTACTGGTAGAGCCCATCCGGTATACAGACCAATGGGCCACCAGGGAAAAGCCATCAGGGATGCGGTCAGAAGAGATAATAAAAATTGTTTTGTTTTTGGGCAAAATTTTATTTGAAGGGAAAGTAAGAAGATCAACCAACAATTTTCACAGTGCTATGCAACTGGTTAAATAGTGGTTGATTGGGGTAGTGAAAAGCCAGTATCAGGTCTCACAATTTCAACCTAACTGGCAAATTGTTCAGGAATGGGCGGGTATGTTCCTTGAGAATTGACATTGCAAAATTCAGCAGTGGGCTGAGTCGCTGTCAGTTTGAGCTCAAACGTCCAAACTGGGGCTTGGCTACATTTCCAACAATTGGTGTGATGTCATTTGGCCCAACAAGCAATGGGAATTCCCCAAGGCCACCCCTCATAGGGGAGGGTTCATTTGGTTGGGAACGGGTTTGGGACACCCAACCCGCCCGCAACAGGTCGCTGGACTGTTCATTTGGTCAATGACATCACATCAGTCACAATTCCAGAATTACCTACCAGGGCTTTGAACCCTCGTCGGTGGCACCTGATGCTATAGCCTGATCATCAAGGATGATCCTTGATGACTTTGGTAGGTGGGTGCTTTGTTTGATTGGCATATTAATCAAGTTGGAACTGTCAGGCATTCCGGCTGATACTTCAGTCTTCATGCCTTTCTGGCCATTGGAGATTCAGGCATCAGCCAGAATTCCCCTCGAATTAGATCCATTCAATTTCAATTCGACAATTTTGGTACAGATTTTGCTAATTCCCCATAACAGTTCTGCTGAGGTGAGTGTGGGTACTAGGGGTGGGATCTGAAGCGGAAGAGCTGTTACCCATTGCTCATCTACTACATGAGCGAGATCGCCTTGAGTAATGAGGGGTACCGCCATCCTTTTCAGTGTCTTTTTACTTGGGAATGGGAATATGGCCCAATCAACAGACAGAGGACGTTCCCTGGGACTTACAAGCAAGGTGGCAGGAGTGGCTCACGGCTTTTTTCACACAACGAGGCCTCTTCCAGTTTAGGGGGTGATGCCCTTTGGGTTGAAGGATGCCCCAGCTACATTCCAGAGCGCCTCATTGATGAAGTGCTGGGGGTCTGCATTTTTCATGCACTGTTGCATACATCGCCAATATTTTGATCCATTCCCTCACCCCAGAACAACATGACAAGAGCCTGAAGCTATGGTGGTGGCCCTAAAAGGCGGGACTCTTCATAAAACCTTCCAAGTGCAAATTCTTCAGGGGGAGGTGACCTTTCTAGGAAACCTAGTCCTGAAAGATAGCTATGCGGTTCCCCCCTGCAAGCTTGAGGCTATCCAGTCATGTCCCACGCACAACTACTCAAAAACCTCCGCAGTTTCTAAGGCACAATAACCTTCTTGAAGAAGGTTTCCCCAGCCCTTGCTCAGCTCGTGGCACCCCTTCATCCACTCACAGGTAGAAAGTTCCCTTCTTGTGATCCCTTAATTCCAATAGGCCTTTGAGACTATCAAAAGGTCTTCTTGACATCCCTAGTCCCCCGCCACTTAGACACCTCTCACCCCTTTGTAATAGTCTGTGATTCCTCATTAGTGGCGGTAGGCGACATGATGCTACAAGAGCAAAAAGAAGTCAAACACCCTGTGGCCTACTTCTCCCGCAAGTTCACCTCAACCAAGCAGGCTTGGCCCATCTAAAACAAGGAGTTGGCGGCAGTGGCCTAGTCACTCACTCACTCACTGGCTATACCTCCCGAAGGGTGCCCAGGACTAAATCATCATTTAACTGATCACAAGATCCTGCTCTAATACTGAAAACCCCAGAGGATGGAGCATTATCAAACCCGCACATATCAGGACCTCTGTAGTTTCTACTTTAAGAACAAATATTAAAGAGCTCCCCTGAATGTCTTACCAGAAATGCTAAGTCAAAGCCCCGCCCTGTCACTGAATGGTGGGGAGGACCCCTTTAGAGCTCACCACTGTAGTTACCCCTCCCAGTTCCTCTCCTTGGCCCCTCCCATGGTGGCCTTTGCCAACTGGGCTCTGGGTGCTTTACTCCACTCCCGCATCCTTTCATCCTAAACTTGTTGCCCTGAAGGGGTTGTGTTATACTAAGATTTGGAGTCCAAGTGCCGTAAGAGATCTCTCTACACTTTGAGGAATGGGAAAACCTGGTTCAGGACCGAATTTGTGTTCCCCCTCTCTACACATCTGAAAAATGAGGAGCACTACGTCCCACCAGTGGTAGGTCACCCTGACACTAATAATTGCGCGGACCTCATCAAGACAACTTACAACTAGCTAGGGTCCTCTAAAGATGTTCCCACCTGGATTGCCAGTTGCATCAGCTGTGTGTTAAAAACCAGACCTCTCAGGAAAGAAGGAGTTGTTACACCCCCTGCAGCAGGCTCAGGGCCCATGGACCTCAGTTCTGTTGACTTTATTGTTGATCTCCAAATCTCCTGTGGCTCAGATTCCATCAGATAGTTTTTGACCAATCTAGTAAGTTTTCTCTTTTTATCCCCTTCTTCCTGGCTATAGCTGCAGTGGAGACCGCGGCTTTATTTGAGAACCACAAGTTTGCCATGTTTGTTCTCCTTAGAGGAGATAGTGAGCAATTGGGGCACCAGTTCACTGCCCACTTTTGGGAGAAGTTAATGACCCTCCTTATAATCAAGCCCTGCAGGTCCACCGCCTACCACCTCCCGTCCATTTGGGAGACCTAGAGGATGAACTAGGTACTGGAGCAATACTTGTGTTGTTATGCAACTGCCTTGCAAGACACCTGGGACAATGACCTGCCCTAGAAAAAGTTCACATACAACTCCATCCACTCTTCGCCCAATTTCTCCCTCTTTGAAGCCACCCTGAGGTACAACCCTCCTTACAAATCGGCCCCCAGCTCTCCTTGGCGGTTCTAGCATCAGAGGACCACTTAAACTCAATTCGCAAGGCACAAAACCTGATCTATGAACACTTGGCAAAGGCTATCAAGGACTACAAGATGTTCACTAACTGTAAATGCCTGCCTAGAAATGAGATTGAAGTTGGCTTCCTTATCGTGCTGGACACATGGAACCTTCTAAAAGCTTTACCCAGAATTTGGGAGTCAAACGCTCAGGCCCATTTGATGTTAAGAAAGATTTGGGCAATGGGGCCTACCATCTTAAGCTTCCCATGAACTGAAGCAGCACAATATTTCCGCACCTCTCTCATGTCCCCTTTAATGGGAAAAATCCAACTTCCTTGAGCCAATTGTTGTCAAGAGTCCCAGGAATCAGATGTGGGGGCTATCATTGCACCCCAGAATTCTTGCCTATTTTTCCATTCCCTGATCTCCTGAAAAAGCTACCCTTCATATAAAATTAGCTGGTTGAGCACCCGCAATTGCAAGTACTGTAAGGTGCTGGTGGAGGAATTCCACGCATTCCACCCTGCAGCCCCCCGTCCCCCCATAAGATCACTGCCAACCTTGCCATCAAGTTCCCCAAGAAGCATAAGAATTATGCCCTGGTTTATGCTCCCGGTGGGGAGATCCTCTTTGTTGAAAAAGGAAGAGGTAGTGTAAGTCCTGGGGCCCAGCTCCTGTGCCTAGACAAGGACCAGCATCCCTTCAAGACCAAAAGGGGTTTAAAGGCCCATGTGGACCCCCTGTCACAGTTAGGTGACTTAGCTAATGTGGTGGATGGGCGCTGGGTTACTGCTCTGCCCCATAAGGATACCCAAATCCCTTTTTCTCCCCCTTCCTCTACCCTGTATTAGATGATTGAGGGGGTTTCAGAGAGTTTGCCCAGTCCAGGGTACTAGGCAGGACCCTGGGACTCACCCTACCCCTTGCAATTTTAGCCAAAACTCTATAAAACAGGTCAAGTTAGCTTTAAGCCCAGTTTGCCAATTCTGAGCTAGGGAAGCTGTTCCAGGCTACCCAGGACAAAAACTGAATTGGGCCACGATTTGAGACCCAACCAATTGTGAATAAGCCATACCATTTTTCCCAACCCTGCAGAATGGTTTGGGCAGTTTAGGATGAATTGCCAGCCCAACTCAAGTGGTTAGGCCCCTAGGGTGGAAATTTGACCTAGCTTGGTCCCAAAATTTGGAGAAGTATAAAGTTTTTTATTTTATTGTGGTCTCAAATACCCCCCTGCCTGCCATTCCCACAGTCAATTGGAGCTCACAGCTGAATCCCAAGGGACAAATCCTTTGATGTCTCGCCCCAATGTTTCCACCAATTCACAAGGCAACAGCCCCTGGGAGGGGCTGTTGTTATTTACCCTTACTCTCTCACTCATTTAAAATAATAAACCCGTGTGCTCTCGCTCAGCCTGTTGCAGACTCCATCTTATTTTTAATTTCTAAAAAATTAGTTTAATTGATCTTGCGAAGCGCGCTGCAGATTTAATATTTGTCCTGATGATCATTAATGAAGTTGTTTAGTTGACTGACACCACCACCTGGAAGATCATAATAATTATCATAAAAAATTCACTCCAGATCATGCGTCTTCCCCTCCTGCTACTATCACACATCCATTTTCTCAAACTTGGCTCTCCAACCCAAAACTAGCTCACCAGAAAAGGCTCACTGGGTGGGACATCATCAGAGCAATCACATTCCGTCATCACAGGAGTCTGGACCCCCACCTAACCCTCATGTAAAATACATTGTCCGCCCAAGGGGCCTGGACCCCCTCTCAGGGAGAGCGCAGCCACAGCGCTCTGTGCGGGACCCCTTTGCCCTATATTACCATCATCAACATCGTGGCATTACCTGAAAATCCTAAATTAAATCTGCAATACACATTTATAAGGTCAAAGGCCTGCAACTGCGAAACCTCAAGGATTTGTCATCCTCTTTGACTAACCCACCCTTGGGGGTTGCCCTAGGGAGACCCACAGTTGCCCATATCACAGCCATTTGGTTTGCCTTATGGGGATAGAATACATAATTGAATTTTTACTTTACTCACATCCACACTAGAACTCCGCTCCTCCTAGTCATTCTGACTGCTGTGCCCCTGTCATTATGGGCTTTCCACTAAGTGTTAACGCCCCCAATTGGTAGCCCAATCTAAGCTTTCTCAGCTGCATCTCTGACAGCATGGGAAGGTTGAACTCAAAGGTAGCCCAGAATTTTGGACTTCAAGTTAAACTTGTTTGTCGCGATTCTGATATGACTGGACAATAGCCCCAGTTGTCATGGTGAAATGAATAGGAATCCACTGGAATCAAACTGGTAATGGTAATTTAAGCACTTCAAATAAAGCGATATTGGGTTACTGGGAAATTGGCCAAGTTGGGTAAATGCGAATTGATGAATGAATAATTGGTGAAACCAATGAGATATGGCGAAGTGAATTACTAAGCCATGAAAGCAATAACATCCAAAGTCATTACCATACAAGCATATGAGACAATCAAGAAGTTAGGTTGTTAGTAGTTTTAGAGTAAGAAGAGACAGTAAGAAGCCGCTGTATTAATTATATTAAATAAAGAAGAGTGTAGGAGCGAGTGCTCCATATTTATTTTAAAATTTATTCTGTTGCTTCAAGGACAACAATCATCATATAGTTGGTCCTAATTACTCAGTGGGTCAAACCCTGTGCAAATTCTGTCAGCGTATCTCACCCATACCGCCAATTTTATAACAGCGGTGCTCACTACAGGGGGCCTATTGATCAATCACATAGTCCGATAGGCGTTCCTCTGTTGCTAGTCATGTCATTTCCGGCTTACTTCACTAAGGAATCAATTCCACACCCTGCAACTGTAGAATATGAAGAACTCGAACTTGCTTATTGTTGTGCTCAATTGGAAAAAGTAGTTTCTGCAAGAATGTTGTATTAACAAGCTGCCTCCCTTTGACCAATTTGGGAAAATCCATGGGTTTTTTAGACGATTTGAGTTTGCAGTAGAAGGGCCTCAGATCAGCGTAAAGCCAAATTACCAATGTCTACATTAGATGTTGTTAGCGCTGACCAAGTTATTTGCTATCTTCCAAACAGTTCCGTTACCTATCAAAAAGTGAATGAAACTGTAATGTGGTTGTTTGGAGGACCTTAAAAAATGGCGCTAAGAAAGGCTGAGTTTATTAACATTGGGTTTCAGCCTAATGAGACCCTCACTGCATTTGCTGATCAATTCTCAGCGGAAGCCCATGTGTTAATTGAGGCAGGGCTTTTAACTGAATGTGATATAAGCATAGCATTGACCTCTGCTGTGAAACCATACTAAGAGCTTTTTAATACCTTGGCTATATATTTAGAGGTTGACGTATCCTTGCTCAAATTTTTTCAAATTCTACGCCATCTATCCGTTAAAATTCCTCCACCCAATATAGAGCAGAAACCTAGCACCTCCGCTGCTAGCCTTTTTTATCCGGAGGAATCATCCCTCCTTGTTCAGCAATCAGTGGGCATCCCCTGGCCTTATCATCAATACAAGCCTTACTTCTAGCCCAACCCTTGGGGTGGCTCCTTTTATAACAGTCAAGGTCTCAGGTCTTCTGGGGGCATCCGCTTTTCATGTGGTCACTCAGGGCACCTGGCTAGAAGTTGTCGCCAACGGTGGGTTCAGTACTTGCCACAGGAGCAGTATCACCAGTGAAAAGTCAGAGCGGAGTAGAGATGGGACTCTCAACTCCGCTATTCTGACCCAAAACGTCCTATCAGAACCTATTCTTGTACCTTCAGTGGAAGCTCTCCAAAATGAAGATGCCTTCTTATAACAGCAACCTGTTGGAGGGTTGATTGTGCTGACACAAACGCAATCCATGAACATGGCAGAAACAAGCTCTTATGAACATCCAAGCCTTATGCTTGTCAAATGTTCGATCATCTTTCTACTGATGAACTGGATCCATTAGCTGATGCGCTTCTTTTGGAAGAAGTAAATGTGGCTTTCCCTCATGGACGCTATTGTTAAAAAATACTCTAAAGTGAGGAAAGGTATTATAAGATTCTCTGGAAACAGAGATCAGTTAAATGTCCATGTTCTAACCAATCAGAATTCCTCTTATGCTGAATGTACTTACTGTGACACTGTTGTAGCAAAAACCTGTTTCTGCACAATAATTGATATGGGTGCCCCAATCAACATAATGTTCACAAAGTTGGTGGTAAGGCTGGCTTTAAAGCTTGACGTGGAACATCATATGGTGTATGGGACTGCAGGCACGGAAAACACGATCTCTGAAGGAGCATACAGTGCACTACCTTTGCGATTTGGGTCAATTGTTGTTGTAGCCCCAGCCATAGTGCTACCAAATAATAATTGCAACCTTTTTTAATTAAAACTGCTTTTATGCGCCACTATGGAGTTGTTGGTGATATGACCGCAGAGACATTTGAAATTCTGGGGCAGCGGATTTCAATCTACTTTACCTCCAGAGGAATGCCAAAAGATCTGGTACACCAGAGTCATATTAACCTTGCATATGGTGATGGGGTGGTTTCAGTTCACTATCATCGACTTAAGCGTAAGACACTGGCCCTTCCCAATCAAATTTATGAATATCAAGGGCTACCACTAAGAGCTGCGGGCCCTATATCTATTCCCTCTGGACATCAAGTAATCATAAACACTGAGTTGGAGATAGAAGTGCCTGCTAGGCTTTATGGGGAAGTCAGGACCTTATCAACAATCACAGTTTGACCCCCATGTGGCCCCAGGCATTATACTTCTGGGACATGGGGAGATCAAGGTCTTAGTAGCAAATCTTCAGAATACACCAAAGCAAATCTGCTGACACCAAGTAGTGGCATACTTACATTTTATTCCTTTTGAAGAGGTCCTCCAGGTTCATGAATTCGGTTTGTTGGATGAATTTAACCTGCCCATCAAAACACAGCCCGGCATAATGACAGTTGTACCGCGCGAAAATTTAAGTGGGCTAACAGAAGACTAAAAAGATCAAGTATAATCCTTTTTCTGAAAATATGAAGAGATCTTTGCTGTTGACGATCACAATTTAGAGTGCACCCGGGGGTTATCCATCAGTTAGACACTAGGAATCATCCCCCCATTAGGTCTTGGCCAATCCGCTAATCAAGGGCAGTGGAAGAAGTCATCAATGCGGAGATTGATCAGCTGTTAGTGCAAAGAATGCTCAAACCATCTAAGAGTCCGTGGGCTTCACCTGTTTTAATTGTTAAAAAGAAGAATGTACTAACTGTGTTGTAATCAACTACAGGAAGCTTAATATTATTAACAAGAAGGATTCCTACCCTCTTCCACGAATTGATGATGCGCTAGATTGGTTAGGTGGAGCTCACTATTTCTTCACAATGGAATTGATATCTGGTTACTGGAAAATTGAGTTACCCCCGGCAGAACAAGAAAATAGCGCCATAATCACATCCAAAGGGCTTTTCCAACCCACTCAAATGCCACAAGGGCTATGTAATGCCCCAGCTACATTTCAACGAACAATGGACACCATTATGGGGGATCTGAAGCTGGCATGTGTTTTGGTGTACCTTGATAATATTAACATCTTATCGCGCACATTCACTGAGAACCTTACCTATCTAGAAGAGGTATTTCGCCGACTAGCTGAGGCCAATATCAAGATCAGCCCAGGAAATGCCACTTCTTCAAGGATCAGTTAGAATACCTTGGTTTTGTGGTGGATGCAACTGGGCTGAGACCTCAACCAGCTAAGGTAGAAGCCATTCAGCAGATGATAACGCCAGCTAATAAACGGGACATTCAGGTGTTTTGGGGATGGTGGGTTACTACCAATTCTTCATACCAATTTTAGTTGCATTGGAGGGCCTCTGTTTGAGCTGCTAAAGAAGGATGTCATGTTTAAATGGATGGAACAGCGCCAATGCGCCTTTGATACACTTCGAATGGCACTAATTAGTGCGCCCATGTTATGATACAAAAATATCAAAAAAAAATTTATTGTACAAATGGATGCATCTCTTTCTGCTGTGGGGGCAGTTTTGTCCCAAATAGATGACGAAGGAGAGGAGCACCCAGTGGCATACTGTAGCTAAAGTCTGAATAGCCATGAACGTAATTATACTGTGACTGAGCGAGAGTATTTAGCAGTGATCTACGCCTATAAGCAATTCAGAGTCTATCTGCATGAGGTAAAGTTTAAAGTCATAACAGACCACACCTCATAACGCTGGCTGCAGAACCTCAAAGATTCTGAAGGCCATTTGGCTAGATGGGCCCTTAAGCTGCAAGATTATGATTTTGAGATCCTTCATCAGCCAGGAGCAAAGCATCAGAATGCTGACTGTTTATTTCTATTGCTGACTGTTGCGGTGACCGCAGATCTCAGCGATGTGATGTATGACAAGATGCTTAGTGGAAAGTATGATGATGAACCACCCCAAGTGATCAAAGCATTAAATGAGATGCAAACAAATATGTCTAACGGAATGGGGAACTGTATAAGCGGATTGGTGGTTCTACGGTGAATTTTCCATGGCCTTCAGCCTGGCCAGAAATTATTATGAGCGCCCACCAGGCAGTTAGACATGGCAGAGTGTGCAAGAAAATGGAGTTGCTGCGCCCTCAGTACTATTGGGAAAGTATGAACTTCGATTTGCTTGTAACCATTTCTTGTTGCCATCAGTGCCAAGTGGAGAAGCCATTCCACCGTAAGACTTCCTATCAGTTAGTGAAACCCCATTTCGCTTGGCATACTGTTTCCCTGGATGTCGTAGGTCCCTTGCCAACAGGAGCTAACCATTGTAAGTATATCCTTGTGGCTATCAACCATTTTACCTGGTGGGTCAAAGCAAGGGCAATATGAGATTTAGGGGCAGTTACAGTGGCCAAGTTTGTAATAAGTGTCTTATTCAGCGACATGGATGCCCTCAGTTGATTCTCAATGACAACGGAACTAACTTCACCTCACACATCCTCCCTAAACTGAACGAGCTCATGGATATCCGCAGAGTTCAACAACCACATACCACCTCGAATCACATGGAATGGTTGAACGAGTATATGGGACTCTGGTGAATATTCTGTGGAAATTAGTAACCAATAGACCATCTTATTGGACCTCCCTTCTTTCCACTGCCATGTTTGCCTATAACATCAGTTACCATTCCTCCACAGGAAAAAGTCCCTTTCAACTACTATATAGTCAACACCCAGCTCTGCTGGCATTACTTTATTTGTGTGTGGAAGACACTGGCAGAGTGGAACCCCACCGCTAATTGACTAACCTTGCAAATATTCTGATCAAACTGAAAACTGAAGCCTATGCCTTCAGCTTAGCCAAGAAGATCAGGAATCAGTCTGCGGATCAGGTACGTTGGAGTGGGTTAGCACGGTTCAAGGAAGGTGACATAGTTCTCTTCCATGATCAGCATGGGTTTGGGTGGAAACACAAGCTAGCCAGCATATGGATTGGTCCGTTTGAAGTCATAGAAAAAACTGGGGTCAATGCATATACTATCAAGGGCCCTGCTAGCGGTCAGATCATCAAACAAGTGCATGCTAAGTTCCTATGTGTGTATAAGCAATAGAAACTTTATCATCTAGTCAAAGGGGGGGGTAATGTCGCGATTCTGATATGACTGGATGATAGCCCCAGTCATCATGGAAAAATGAATAGGAATCTTCCAGAATCGAACTGGTAATGGTAATTTAAGCACTTCAAAATGAAGCAATATTGGGTACTGGGAAATCAGCTGAATTGGGCAAATGCAAATCGATGAATGAATAATTGGTGAAACCAATGAGATTTGGCGAAGTAAATTACTAAGCCATGAAAGCAACACCATCCAAATTCGTTACCATACAAGCATATGAGACAATCAAGAAGTTAGGTTGTTAGTAGTTTTAGAGTAAGAAGAGACAGTATGAAGCCGCTGTATTAATTATATTAAATTAAGAGGAGTGTAGGAGCGAGTGCTCTATATTTATTTTAAAGTTTATTCTGTTGCTTCAAGGACAACAATCATCATATCGTTGGTCCCAATTGCTCAGTGGGTTAACCCTGTGCAAATCCTGTCAGCATATCTCACCCGTACCGCCAATTTTATAACATTGTTGTACCTCAAATGTGAAGTATCAACCCATTAGTAATGCTCCTCTTCCATTGGAGGGAGAAAATCCTTTACTAGCATTATCTTCCATGATTTGTGATTGACATTTTTACTGGTTACAGCTCAGGGCCCCATTAGTGAGCACCAAGTCTCATGTATTCACCAAGGAAAAGCCAATTATCAAAATATGTAGATGCCCAGAGCAGTGAAATGATGTTATGAGGTGTCTTTGGGCAGGCTTAAATGATCAGAATGGCAGGAGAGAGGTGATTGCTTAGCAATTTCTCTTATTCAGAGTCCAGTTATGTACACTATCCTTGGGTATAATACTAAATTATCATAACTGTGCAAAGAGGTATAATTTAATTATAAATTTTCCAGGGAAAATATATGATACTATTTATATGTTAAAGATTTTCATTATCTATAGGACGTTTGGGTGTAAAGTAAACTTTCTTTTGGTTTACTGCACAAGTTTAAGGTGTGTATTAACTATTGCTAATATTGACGCAATACTAAATTTCGTTACTGTGATGATTGTATGAAGACAATCATCTTAGCTAAGTTCTTCACAACCAAATGTATTAAATTTGCTCAGGTTTTTTTCTAAAGACAGGTAATGGCAACCTTTTTTTAACCCAATTAGGGTAATTGGAAACAATCTAGACAAGGTAAAATATTTTTAAAATTTCTCCTAGAGTTGACAAACTTCTGTATAATAAGGGAACCTCTCCTACCCATTTCTGACGCAAGAGGACTTCAAAACACCAAAAATTAGATAATAGAACCTATCTCTCGAACTTTTCTTAGGGAACACTAAACCAATTGTATATTATCTAAGATAAGTGTCTTCTGAAAGTGCCCGTTTTTATATAATAAGTTATAAAAGATTTATATAGAGATATTCTGAGCCTAACTCTTTGTTGGCTCCCCAATGGAAATGACATACATTGCCAACAAATCTAACCCTTAGGAGCCTTCTGAAACAATGAATAACTTATCCATCTAATCAGATTCACCGCTGACTAGGTCATGACCACTCTTGAGTTGGATTTCCAAAGAGCATGTAACACCGCTTTTACCAACCCAGCGAATTAACTTTATAAAGCCAGAAACCTTTTTTATGTAAAGGGACCTTTTGTACATAAATAGCAGGTCACTTTGCTTGTAGTCTAACTCACAAGTTGCTGCAAATAAAAGTCTTAAACCGCTTCAGCAACTGGTAATAGTCTCTTATTGAACCAGCACAAACCCTGATCAATCTGCACAAGAAAATTTTTTTGTTAATAACTAATTAATAATTAAAACACTTTCAACCATTGTAAGGGATCATTCAAATTGAAATTAGTAATACCGCAAAACAAATTCAGAAAATTTCTAATATCTATAGAGAATTAAAATTAAATAATAGTTATCAATTATAGATAACTCCCACATCTTCTATAAGCCTTCATAATATAGAATTAAATCCTAGAAAATAAAACTTACCTATATAATCCAAAAATGCTGGATAATTGATCATTCCAAAAATCCCAACACATCTCTTGGCTTGACCAGATTATTCGAAAAAATAAAATTTAAGTGACATATGCCACTTATTTCAATTAAATGAGTCAGCTAACATGATAAAAATTTTATTTTGGCGAAGCTAAATCTTCTTCTCCTTATTATTGCATCTTCTCATGCCCATTTTTTGGCAGCGTGGTTCATCTTCGTTTTCTCATAATTACTGCTGCCTCACATGAGTGCAGATTTCAAGGGTCACTTGTCAATCTCGCATATGATGAACTATTGAACGCCTGTATTCCCTCAGGTCAGGATTCTAATAAGGTTTGATCTCATGGCTACCTGTCATAACAGAATAATATCTATTAATATTGTCATTAAATTCTTAAACGCCTGTTTTCCTGGGTCAGGGCTCTCATTGCTACATGCCATACCACCTTCTTGGTCAATATTTCCATTGAATTCCTAAATGCATGCATTCCCCTAGGTTGAGCTTATCACAATTTGATCTGCTCAATTCTTTAAATTCTCTTTACTCATGTTCTAAATAGCAGACACAGATTCAACAAAAGTGGTCTCGCCAGGCATTCTTGATCTGTTAATCTTCTTTTTTTCTATCATAATTCATCCCGCTTTTCCCTGTAAGACAATGGAAGGTGGGAACACTGCCTATGAACTTGCTCATAGCAATTATAAAAACTGATTATTTTGTTATATTTTCAACGCTTTCTTTCCACTCGCCATCACTTTTTAGCAATTTTGAAAACAAGTCAATTTTCCACCACTGCCTTACTGCATCAATTTCCTAATATATGTTCTCAGATCCACCACCTGCTGCCCCAGTGTGGGGCAGCGGTGCTTCACCTGCTAGTGTTTACCGCCCAGCAGGCAAATGCATGTGGACTGGCTTGTCCAGTACGCAAAATACATACTGCTGCAATGTCCATCCAAGGGACCTAGCAAGACACCTTGCACAAGCCCACCCAACCTGCCCCCATCACTTAGACCTACCTCAATTCACTATCCACTTTTCCTCTGTGTCAAGTACTGATATCTCTTACCATATGCTGACAAAGCAATAATTGAGCTGGTAATGGCCAACTTTGAGCCAGGAGAGTTTATTGACTTCCACCTTAACAAGGGCTATTTTAATATTGATTCCCTTACTAAAGAGTAAGTAACCACTGCAGCATCTAAGCCCTTTATATACAAAAGCACGCCCATTACCATCACCTGAACACGTCTCCCAGATGATACCACACTTTGGTGACATTTGAAAACCTCCCCTCACACCTTCCCCCTCAAACACTTTCTGAGGAGTTGATGTCAGGGCTGGCCACTTATGGCAAAGACCCCATCCTCCAATTCATTGTCCCAAGTGGTGCTGAGCGCCTCACAGCACCTTGGGCGATAGCCACCATTACCCCCCACTAGCTGAACTTGGCCCAGCACATCCCACAGCATGCCGACATCCCATCTGCACCCAACCATTTCTTTTGGGCTTGCATTGACAATGGCCGCACAGTTTGCACCCTATGCCATGAATTGGACCATACAAAAAGGCATTTTGATACAATAGAACACTGCGAATATATGGCTAACCCCACCCAGGAGGTCACATCAATAACGTTTTAGTGGGGATTTTGGCCGCTTCCACCCCCCAGGTTGTGTGATTGATGAACCAGCAAAAAATCTAGCAACCCAAATACAAGCTGGCTAATCTCCACCCATGCTAACCAATTGGTAGCAGGTTTGGACCCATATTCAACCTAAAAATTTGACCGCCTCCAAACTTACCCAAACACAGCCACCTACTACCTAATCAATCCAAGTCAACCAAAATCCTTGGGCCTTATTGGATGAAGTGACCAAATCTGGTGAAATTGTTCCACATCCAGCTAAAAAAATTTATTTAGATCCTTTTATGAATTCAGACTTTGATGCCCCATTCCCGCCTAAACAATATGTCCCCAAACCCAATGCTATCCCACCCCAAAGTGACTACCAGCTCGCCAAGGCCGCGGTGGCCTTACCCAAAAATTGCCATATTTGTGAAGCTGTGATAAAATATATTGCTGAATTTAAAAAAGGGCTGCACGTCCCCTTGTTCCACTCCAACTTTCCTTCTACTGCAAAAGAGGAAATCCAACGCCTCCATTCAACTGCCACCACCGCTGTTGAATGCATTGTTTAACTGTCAGGTTTTCCTCATCCACGCATATCACAAGAGCATACATTGTAAAATCATTCCAACTTCCTGACGCCTGCATCTAAGCCAAAACCTGTTGCTGAACTCAGAGTCCTTTATCCAGGCACAAATTGTCAAATATAACGGCTATCTACTTCAACTTAACCCTCATCCTGCAGATGCCCCAACCCCCCTGCTATCAGAATTGATCCTCCTCTTCAATGCCAAACCAAATGATGATGATGATGATGATCCGCCTGATCCCCCCTCCCCTTCCGCCATGGTGAAATAAGCGGCTTGCCACTGTGCCACCTGGTATATGCTTTTTGTTCCTTTTGTGTTTCCTGCTGATCGTTTAGGACAATTGTTTCATGTTTTTGGTTGGTTTAGTTCTAGAGTTTCTCTTTTGGTATTGTCCATCCCCTGGTCGACTTACCTTGGGTAAATAAATAAATATATTTTTTGGTTTTTCTTATTTTTTTGAGGGATTTTTTATTCCTAAATAATTATAATTTTTCATGTACTTTTTCTCTATTATATGATTTTCTCTGTTTTTATGTTTTATTTCTTCTCTTTTTTATTAGAAACAATACTTTTTATTATTAGCTATTGGTCTTATACCCTATATGATTTATCAATATGTCTCGATTTATAGGCATCTGTCAACAACATGGCAATAATTTTCAAACAGTTCCAACCATTGAGCATTTTTTTTGACTTGTTACTAATTTTGACATGATCTAAATTTAATTAATCCTTTGAAGGCTAGCATTTAATCCATCTGATATCATAATATGCAACTGTAATGCCAATCATCATTCCTTTCAAGCAGATTGATCATTTTTATTATTTATTGAGTTTTGAATTATTATCCATTCTTTACATTTAAATTGATCCCGCTAGCAGCTTAGCAAATGATCCCTTAATTCTGCAGATTGTTATGAAAACATTTAAATTATTTACCTTTGACTTAGGTGGATCGTTATTTCTTGGCGTTTCAAGCCTTTTCTGTTAACTGGTGAGTGTAAGGATGAGCGGTTTCCTTTATATTTCTTGATCAATCATCATCAGTTTATGATTTCATTCTTATGACAGCATATATACATGACGTCTAGACTTGATACAGTAATATCTCTCCAGGTATCCTAAAAAATAAATTTAAAATATCTACTCCATCTGGACAGATATTTGGTGGAAAAGTTTTGATTGTAGTGCATGATTGTTCCTCATCTAGACTTCTGATCCTTTTCCCAAAATTCTTTTTAGTTTCCTACACATGCGGCAGAAAATGTTTCATAATCTCTCTTGTCTTCTTCTCCCAACATTAGGCAGCAAAATTTCTAGTATGACCACATTTAAAACTGAAGTTTTAAATTATTTTGTCCATTTTTGTAATCAGGTTTCTTCCCCATTAAACCTTAGTTTTTAAAATTGTTAAATGTTACCATATTCTGGTCTTTGAGTTTTACTATAATCTGATTTTCGTTGGCCATAATCTCTTTGAGAGTTTGATTTGGCTTTGTATGTGTATTCTAACATTTTCATATACTCCACCATTTGTGAAGTGTAATATGATTTGCCAACGCCAAACCAATGGTGTGATGCATATCTCTGTAGAGCCAAAGCAACATCTGCATTGCAAAATTTGTTTAAAAAATGATAAAATTATATGCCCACCAGGATTTGCGCTTCCTAAAAATTGGTCTGGAAAATTGGCAAAGGTTTCATCCTTCCTAATTTGGATTACCATGAGCTCCTATTTATAGCTAGCCATCTGCTCAAGGCTGCCAAATTATTCATATTTGCTTCTTTGGCGTCATTGTATGCCTAATTGTCCATGTTCAAGTGGGGTAACACAATATTTTGACAATCTTTATCCAATAAATTTGTAGCCGTTGTCACTTCTAGCAGTCACCATATCCAAACATAAATATTTAAAACAGGCGGAAAATGTTGGAGCATCATGCCATTGAAAATTAGGTAATTCTGGCATTATTTAAGATCTTCTATCACTACTGTAGCATGAGGTACTTGGTCAGTAACCCTTCCAACAATGAGGGTATTCTAGGGGTCTTTTTCAAAAGTGCTGCAAATGCCCCGTGCATTTTTTTGGTGGCTGCATTTCCTGATAAAACTCTCTTTGTTTTCATCAAAATTGGATAAATATGGCTCTATCTTCACAAAGATGAATCTGAAATTTTCTAATTCATGAAAACTATAAGATTTGCATTCCATCATCCTGAATATGGGAGAATTGTTCTTTAACCGCTTTCTAAGCAGCCTTCTGGAACATTACATCCCTAAAAAGATTAGTTTCTCCACTTCAAAAATTGCCTTTTCCTTAGATCAACATTGACTTTTTACCTGCTTTATTTCCTCCTCAGCTTTTGTTACTCATTCTGCCAAGGTATTCAGGTTAATTGAGATGCCAAATATAAGGTATTTTTATTGAACCTCTCTAGTTTCATCCACAACTTTTTGAAGTTCATTCTTGTATGACATTCTCTGATAATTCAAACGTAATAATTTGCCTGAAACCATAACTACCTCTGTAGTGAGCACCAGATGTAAACTTTTTAGAGGTTAACTGCACAGGTTTGGTGTGCGTCAAACTAATGCTGATAATAAAATAATAAATCTGGATACAGGGATAATCATGTGAAGACAACTTTCTAGATGAGTTCTTCACAAACAGATGTATTAAGTATGTTTGAGTTTTCTTCTATAAGTAGGTACTGGCAACCAACTTCATTACAATTTGAGGTACTTGGAAAAAATATACCTTCAACTCTTCCTCTAAAATTAGCAAACTTCTAGACAATAATGGAACCTCACTTTCCATTCTTGACACAAGAGATCCTTAGAACACCAGACAATTAGATAAGTGAATCTTTCTTAAACTTTTCTTAGGAAAGCAATAAACTAATTGTAATAATATTTAATTTATTTTATTTCTTTTAGTGTCTGTTTTTAAATAACAAATTAAAGGGTTTATATAGGGGATTTTAGCGCCCAACTCTTTTGTGGTATCTCAATGGGAACGGTTCCTATTGCCAATGAACATAACTCTTATGAGACATTTAAAATTAATAATTAAACCACCTAATCAGATTCTGCCGCCAACCAGGTCTTGGCCCCTCCTGGGTTAGATTTCTAAAGAGCATGTCCCAGCGCCTTTACCCAACCCCAGAGTATTAACCTTATTAAGCTAGCAAGCTGCTTAGGTAAGGGGACCTTTTACCTATTAACATAAGGTCACATTGCTTTTTTGCTAAAATGCAAGTTGCTGCTAATAAAGTGCCTTCAATACTTCAGAAACTGTAAAAAACCATATTGACTGGTGACAAAACCCGATTGATCTGCACAAAGTTTAATTTTTAATATTTAAAGCAATAATTAAAACACTTGCAAACATTTTCAGGGATCATACTGAATAACATCAGAAATTAATTGATATATGGTAAATTAGTTAATATTCTATAAAGAATTAAACCAAACAATAGGTAAAAATGATTAATAAATCCCACATCTGCTATAAAGTTTCATATTTTAAGTCAAAACCTAGAGGATAAAACAGACTTTTAATTAAAATCCAGTAATTCTGGATGATGTGAGCAATCTAAAATCTAAACATGTTCTGTGGCAGATAGGGCACTAAGACCTCTTTGTTCAAGATCTTTGCTTCTCATCCAGTATGGGATTGTGCTACAGCCACTTACTTTGATTATCTTTGGAATTTTTGTTCTTCCATTGTGCGAGGGCGTCCAGATGGCTACCTCTGATGTTGTGGTGGAGTCTCATCCTGTGACTAATCCCGAAAATCCTTCATTTGTCCTTGATCGTTTAAGTGCAAAGGCTCATACAGTAAAAAAACTGATTCTAGAATGCTCACTCCAGGAGGAGGACGATCAAATGGGTTATCAGTCTGATACCAAGATATTTTGAGCCATTCTTTAGCACAATTGATGACAATAATTATTCATGGTGGTTGTCAATTACCTCACCAAATTTTGCCATCTACAATCCTTAGAAACATAATGGTCACTTCTGAGGACACCACAGCCCATTTTATGACTCGTTATTCCACAAGTTCCATCTCACCAGGTAAAATAGTAAGCAACTTTAATCCCCAAACTACTTTCAGATTTTAAAAATTAAACATTGACCTTCTCCAAATCAAACCCTGTGGCTCACCTGCAGATCACTGTTAGTTGGATGGTCAAACTAAGAGGTCGAACTAAGCCCTAAATCAAAAAAAAATTTATATTCATTCCTCAGCCAGTCATGACACATGTCATCAGATCCCGACCTAGTACAGTTTGCATAAAAAATTCATCCATGACTCTACTAGATTCTTTCAGATGATGCTATATTATGATACTACCCTTCATTGAAATTTGGAACCAAAATTACTTCCACAGATCCAGCAGCGGAAGGAACACCTGAACCACCTACATAAAACCCAAAATCTTGTATGGGATTACCTATCTAAATCAGTAGAAGACTATAAGAAGTTCATAAATTAGAAACGCCACATTGAAATGAACTAAAGTAAGGTTCTCTTGTCATGTTGGACACTAATGACTTAAACATGTTGTCCCTTATAGAATGTTAGTGTACATATTCTCAGGTCCTTATAAAGTGCTGAAGAACTTAGGTTTTGGCGCATTTATAATAATATTCCTCCCACTAAAAAACCCCTTTCTTATCCCATATGTCCCAGTTATTCTTTTCAATGACCACGTTCTTATATCTCCTGAACCTGTCATTTTAAATAACTCCTAAGAAAATGATGTTTAAGCCATTATAGCCTCCCAGAAGTCACGTTGCTCCATCCAGTGACAGTTATCCTGAAAGAACTACCCTCCTATGAGAACAATTGGATGCGCGAAAAAGGCTGCATCAACTACAGGTAGCTCATTGATGAGTTCCACAAGTACAATACAGATGTCCCCTTCCCCAAAAGATTAGTGTGGCCATTCTTTTAATCAACTTTTCCCAAAAAGCATAAGAGCTACAAGTTGACCCAAATTTCTGATGGGAGATGTACCATGTCCAAAAGAAAATGAGATGTAATGTCAGTCTGGAGGGTCACCTTCAGCTAATAGAATTTATATCCATTAAGGACAAAGTAGTGTCCTAAAACCCAAGCCCGCCCATTTCTTAAATAATAAAAAGTCTATATGATGAATGAGCGCTGTGCTAAAAATTTTCGTTTTGGAATATAACCTAGTTGCCTTTTCCTACCTCCTCAATTATCTAACCAAGATTATTAACTTTGTAAAATTTTTTCAGATTATAAACTACCCACCAATTTACCTTAATAGGCAACTGCCATGCCAGCCTCTTCCACCGCAACCAAACATGATATACTATGAGTAATGGCGGTATGTTGGGTATTATGAGCCTTCCAAGTCACAAATTGATCAATCAAATCACCCAGGTTAGCTAGAATTTGATTTGTTTTACCAAACTTCCTTGAATACAATTTCTAAGGTTTGAACGACTCATCCAGAATCTGAAAAGTCCATTAATCCCACAGATTAAACTCTTTAGTTCCAAATACACTGGGATGCTTTAATTGATGATTGGTAAATTTTGATAAGTTGGTTTCACGATTCAAAATCAAGCCCTAGTAAGATCTTGGATTCTTGGTAATTGCTGACTTATGAGCATTTTTTGATCAACTAGTTGCCTACCGCTGTTCTATCCTCATATGCACTCACATAGTATATATGGTAGCTGGTCTCAGTAGGGTCATTCATTATTTTTATCTCTAAAATAGCTCTTTATTAAACTCTTTTAAAATGATTAATTTTAATTTTCCTTAAAGCTTTATAGGCTTTTTATTGTTATAAATTAGAGGACATTGATAATAAGGAATGGAGAAGGCGGGAGTTCAGTTGGGATAGAGACTAGAAATAGATGACACTAATCAGTTAGCTCTAGTGACTATTTCTTGTCAGAAGTTGTAATTGATATCTATGCTCTATCATTGGTGGTCTTACATTTCATCAAAACTAAATATAAAAGTTATCTTGTCACTTTCAATGATTACTATGGGGTGAATGCTAAGCATGAGGCTATAAATCACACTAAGGCACATAGATTTGGTGATCTGCAGGAGCTGCTTGGAGAAAATGCTGATTATCTCTATAACTAGACCTTTGTTATGGGGGCCTTATGGCTCAATCATTTGGCCACAATTTCCAAATGTAATACCTGAGTACAACAATGGTAAAGGAAGGCTCAGATCTTGATTGACTGATGGTGCAGCATTTTTTCAAAGAATAGATCCTGAGAAGGATGTAAATCCGATGGTAATTGTTTGCTGTATGTAGTAGCCTCATTATGGACCAGTATATTTCTAATATGGTGCTATCAAAATATTAGGGGCCAATGATTGTTTCATTTTTTGCACACTGGTGAAGACCTTACAAGGTTAATCTGTTATGTAGTGTTTGCTCATCTTGATGGCCCTTTGTAGAATCTTCTAGATGGTTGAATTCTGGTTGGAGGTAACCAGTTTGCAATTAGGGCTCTGATAACAACTCCTGAAATTTTATTTAATATCATGCCCTTCTCTGCCTAGTTGTTAATAATTTTAGGTCAAGTTGGTGGGTTCAGCAGGTATATTGTGAATGGTCTCCCAACTTTAATTAGGTCATATCTAAAATAGGTCTTATTTCCTTGTCAGAAAATTAGGTTAATTTTCTTGCTCCTCCCACTTCATTGCCATAATTATCAGTGATTTGTGGGATTTATTATCCCATCAAATTTTGGGTAGGGTTGGGACCATCTAGTACTAAAAAAAATATTCCATCAAATTTTGTTGGTATCTCATGCCATATTTTTTAATATCCAACTGCCTTGCCTAACCGCCTAGTTGTATAGTTGCCTGTAATAGAATATTGTCCTCAAGATGTACAGCTTTAGGTGGGTCGCCATCTATTACCACAGGAAGACAATAAGATTGGTTCAGGTACTTCATGGATCTGAGCCAAGTTGATGCTCCACACAAGATACGGGTATGCATATGCATCTGCATCATATAGGCAGCAACCTGGACCATATCTATTGGCCATTAGTTTCAAAGTTGATTAGGCTCATACCCCTTCTCTCTTAAGCTTGAAATAAGTTTCAAGGGTAGTTATCGTCACCTTTTTTGTGACAAAGGAAAGTGCATATAAGTGACTGCATCTTGCATTCCAGTGTCAGGCTCATTGGTAGCAAATATTTTACATACCAGAGCTTTATGAGGATGAAGATGCTAATTGCTTGCATATTTCTCTGTGAGTTTAGCTCACATACTTCCAATAGGCCATGTGGGAATTCAGCTAATTGTTGCTTACTGGTGCTGGTTGCCGCTGGATTCCACAACCAATTTAGCTATATTAAGGCTAAAAACACTAATAAAAAAAGCTGGTTTTATATGTTTTTATTAGAGTGGGCGCGGGAAAAGAAAAACGAACCCTATTGATATCTTACCGCTTGGTATTTAAACTGTATCAAGGGTTAAAAGGAATTTGATGGTAAGTTGAAAATAGCTTATTATGGTTCAAATTAGGGAATATGTAAATTTGACTATCAGAGCTCAGAAAAATTGCTTCATTTTGTCAAAAAGATTGTTTGAGAGTTATTTTTATCCAATATAAACCCCTGGGGGAACAATTTAATATACCACAGTCAATCTTTTTTTAGTACTAGATGGTACCACAGTCAATCTTCATTTGAGAAAATAATTGCTCCTTGGGGGACCCCCGCCAAGCCTATAAATGGGGGTGGTCCCCGCTAAGGTGTCTTTTTCACTAGACGTGGCTTGGGGAAGAACTATAATGGACTCCCCTGGTTTCCTCGCATGGTCAGAGAAATCCAACTGCCAGACTTCATTCTATTTACCTGTATAGTTTTTTGTAAAAGTGTTACCTCGATTTTCTGAGGTTCCACGAGAACTGACCAGGGTCTCTTGGGTGATAATAACATTATTATTTCTTAAACGCTCTTATCACATTTGAAAACCTGTTAGTGTCGTAATTTCCCCTTATGGCCTATTTTGACCCAAAACAGCCTTTTCTTGACGCCAGGAGGTCAATTGCCTGACAGGCCATGCATGATAACATGCTGGTAAGCACAATTTGTTCTATCTCCTTGACCACCAGGTTCTTAATTTGATAAGATCTCCAGGTAGCAAAACGTCTTTATGGGACATAGTGGAGTAATACAGAGGGAGGTTTAGATTTTAGGTTGGCAATATTGACTAGATCAGTCTCCTCATTAATAACTTTCGTGTTCATTGCTAATTGGTTAGAGCCAATAAGCTCTTTAACGCCTTGAAGGTTGTTTTTTTATCTAATTTCTACCACTGTCATCAGCAAAGTCCTGCATATTTATGGGCATTGGTTGATCTGGTTAATAGCCCAAAGCTTTTTCTCTGATGCTGCCAACAGTATGTTCACGTAAAAGTGGAAAAGAATTATTGGCATGGTATTGCTTTGGTGGAGGCACTGCTTAATAATAGCGCCTATTAGACCATCAATTACAAAAAATTGTAAGTACAGAGTATAAAGTGGTAATCCATATAAAAAATCATTGGGAAACTGACTATTCACAATTGTGTGCAAGAATGGCCATGCTACTCAATTTAGGCCTTTTTCTATATCTAAAAACATGATCTTGCTTTCCTCAGATCCTCACATGTCCTGCAAAGGTTTGAATAGAAATCATACTTTCCCAGATAGTGCGCTCTTTAATGACACGTGTCAGGCTTTTTGAAGGGTAAAAAGTGCTGTATCATCAGTCAGATTGATAATATGTACTTAAAAAAGCTTTATAGTCAGCATCTGAGAAGATTATTAGGTGCTAGTACTCATTATTCTGTTGGTTACCCTTCTTGTGCAGGAGCACAATCTGAGTCTCCTGGACCCTGGGATTTAATGCTTTGTACACATAAAGTGAATGTATAGGTGTGCAAGTTCTGTAAAGATGTAGATGTAAATTTCATTGCATTGAGAAACTCCATTTAAATGTTTTAGGGACTAAAGCCTTTTCTTTAAGCGATTCATTCAGCACTTACTTAACTTCTGCAATGGTTATTTCAACAATGAGATTACACTTGTCTTTGGGCAAACAATCCTGTAGCGTCATCTTAGCCAGGTCAATAAGGGTTTTTGGCCACTGATCTGCAAGTCTCAAGGTATAAAAAGCTCAATATATGTCAGGATAGAAGCAAGTAGAGTTTAAACCGGCCTGCAAGTCTGGATTCCCAAAGACCCAAATGGCAAAACTTGAATGCCAGAGGCACTGCTGCATGAACAACATTATATTGTGCTGTGAGAGATTTCACCAGCAATCGCCAATAGGCCAAAATAGAAAATACAACCTGGAAATGTGCCAGGCTGACACAACCCCATGGCCTGTAGGTTTGGGTTCTGAGAAAACAAGATCAGAATGGGAACATCGATGAATCCCCCCCTCGGGTTGGGACCATCTAGTACTAAAAAAAGATCAGAATGGGAGGTTTGAATTTTGTCATAGTAAAAAATCGAATTTGGGGGTGTTGAAATTTTATTGAATTTAAAATTAAAAATCAACCGTCAATTTTCTCAGTGTGGTATGCTACTTAAATAGGAAATTGATTTGGTGAAAAGCTTAGTAAAACTCAGGATCAGGGCCCATGAGATTTGCTTAACCTGGCGAACTTTGAGAAAGGGTATAATGAATTATTTTAAAACTAACTTAAAAATTGTTAGTGGCAGGCTGAGTCGCTGTCAGTTCATCCAAGAATGCCTTAATTACCAATTTTCTTCAGTTTTTGTGACTAAAGTGATGCCGTCTCGTCCAGTGGGCAGTGGGAACTACCCAAGGACACCCCACGTAGAGGTGGTCCCAAGAGGTTGGGAACAGGTTTGGGGCACCCAACCCACCTGCATCTGGTCACTCTGGCGTCCATTTATCCAAGTTGGAAATATCAGACAAATATTTTGATGTGTCTGGGCAAGTTTGAACTATGTGCTTTTCCCAATGGCCAAATGCCATCATTTTTTGATGACACGTCAACATTTGATACTTCATTATTTGAAAGTATGTGCCATTGAGCTTTGTTGTCGAGGGTTTAGGTCCTTGTGCCTTGATATCAAAGGTGTATTGCCTTTGACTTCATGTGGTCCCTTTGCCCCATGGGGGATGCCAATTTCTTGATATCTTGGAAAAAATTCCCTCAATTCACCATACTAATTCAGCTGAAGTTAATGTGAAGTCGGGTGGCAGGATCTTCAAAGGGAGGTCTTTTACCCATCGCTCATCTACTACATTGGTGAGGTCTCCCCATGAGACGAGAGGGACAGCTGCTCTTCTTGGACCATTTTTTGTAGTAAATGGGAATGCCAAACAATCCAAGAAGAGGGGACACTTCCCGGACTTACAGTTTAGAAGTGCTCAATTAAATGTGTATAAAGATCTAATTTGTAAAAAAAGTGGGCCACATGAAGTTGCTATAGGTAAAGTTTTAGGAAAAGGCAGCCAAAGGAGAGCAATTTGTATTAAGAGTTGAAAGCAACGTTCCAGGTGATCACTATTGTGTTTCCAAACAAACTCTGGGTCAAAAACACATCGAACTGTCCCAGAGCAAAAGTAGCAAAGGCCCTGGGAACTGAGACAAATTGGATAGAAATCATGGTGAATAACAAGAAATGGTGCACTGTTGACTCAGAAGAATAGGCTGTAATTAGGGTTTGATTTTGGTATCAATAGTAGGGTGAGTCCAAACTGTAAGCTTTGGCTGACCACTGCAGGAAGAGATTTAATTTTTAAGATTATATGTAAAATGTGGTCAAATTGTTAAGTACACCCTAAGCAAATTCATTTTATTTGAAGAATTTTATCTATAAAAAAGCAAAGACATTTCAGCAAAAGTACCAAGTTTATGGCTAGATATCTATATCCAAGTGATCATCAAAAAATATAAACTAAAAAGTATTCTCTGCTGCTTTAATTAATTACTTGATCAAATCCAAATTTAAAAAAAGTTTTTATAATCAACTGCCTTTCTTTCCTGCGCTGCTAACACCCTATGCTGATTTGATTGATGCCTGCTACCCCGCATGGGGTGGCAGTGCGCTGACTCCTGGCTTTTATTAGCCGCCGCTAAAGCGCCCCTGGGCAGGATCAGCTTGCTCCACAAACACTACCAGTCGCTACGTCTCACCTCAGGACCTAGCCTACCACCTCACACGCTCTTAGGCGGTGCTCAGAAGCACCCTGGTGCTCTCTCAGAGTAACATACGTTTGGCCTTTGAGGATAAGTATGGGAACCTCTTCCCCTACCTGAGCGCGGCCATCATTAATTTGGCCATGGCGGTTTACAAACTCACTAAAATTATAGATTTCCACCCCTTTTAGGGCTACTTTAAACTTGGCTTCTATTGTGAAGCCCAAGATATGGAGACAGCACAGCTGCGTTTAATATATAAGTTCACCCTCATCCCAACCATAAAAACTTGTTTTCTGGATGAGGTCACACTGGTGGTATATTTTGCCAGCTTGCCCTCCCACCTCTCCCTCAAACACCTTTGCCACAAGCTCACAGAGAGCTTAAAATGCCTATGACACTAACGCCATGCTGCAGTTTGTGGTTCCAATGGCGCTGATTATCTTACCAGGCTTCACCCGTTTGCAATGATCTGCCCATCTGTTGTGACACCACAATGCAATACTTCCCCATGCCATTATCAGATCCGCCCACGATCAACCCTTCTGAGCATGTATCAAAAATGGCTCTCACCATTGTCTCTTGTGTTTTGATCTTACCCATTCATAGTGCAAGTCCCAGCGTTTTCCGCTGAAGCTGCTTCCGCAGCTCCTCCCTCTGGCATCAGCCCCGCTAAAAGTTTAAATAAAAAATTATGGAATCAAATCCTCCCTCCCACACCTTCATCTGCTGAGGGCGCTGCCCCTCCGCTCTGCCCAACCTAGGCTCAACCGCATGACCATTCCTGAGCAGATTGCAGCTCATGCGCTGGGAGCTTTGCCATGGTTGACTGTGCATGGCCAATCAGCATTTGCCACCAAACTCTTGTCACTGGACCAGTGCTGGTTGTATCAAATCTTTTATCACCCTCAAATGGATTGACAATGATGAACATGCCTACAGAAATGAACCCAATTTTTACCCATCAGAATTCTTCACACAACCCCCCAATTTGACTCCCTGCTGCCATTTCCATCCTCACAACGGATTCCCAGTTGATAAAAATATTTATCAATAGGATGTCAAAACAGCCGCTACCCTCACCAACTCTCTCCTCCACCAAGCCCTCCATACAGCAATTGAGCCACTTTTGAGGATATTCCCATCACTAAATTCCCTATAGATTTTCCTGAGGAAGCAAAATTCAATATTGATGAACTTGAATTTTAAACAGGCTACGCGTGTATTGATGCGGTTATATTATCACTGTTTGACTCTAACTACACTCAAACCTGCCAAAGCATCAAGTCATTCACTTAGTGACCAAAATAATTACTTTTCCAAACACCAAAAATACCAAATATGTCAAGGCTATGCACACTGCTGGCCTCATTGATGATAAAGCCCTCACCCTTTCTCCTTCTGCCACACACTGCTGTCGCTCCAACAACTTTTTTGTCTGCCTTTGCCCACTACCTGAAGAAACAGGCGTGGGATAAATATATCCCTGAACTCTCTTCCCCTTATAATATGGATACTTAGGCCAACGTCGCAGCACCATGTTAGGGTTTATATTACAACTTTTGATTGGCACATAGCAAATAAAGATGCGTGGTGGAACCCCCTTCTTGAGTTGGGCACCACTAGTAATAATAAATAACTGAAAAGCTTTTTGCTTTCCAACAAAATTGAGCTTTTAAACTTGCTTAAGCTCAATTACTTAGTACTGGTGATTTTACAATTTTTATATGCCGATTTTATAAAAATATTCAACCGTTTTGTTATTATGAGCGTCATTCTTGACAGGTAGGGATAGAACTACTTCCTTTCATTGACCTTGGAGAGATCACTGGGAATTCTCAAGGGTTATATCCTTGATTGATGAGGCTCCTGCAACTTAGTTCTTGAGGGGAGGTTAACACCAGGAAAAATTTCACTAGCTGTGGCACCTCCTCCACTATTGGATGAAGTTCCACTCCTCCAGGGGGACATGTCAAGGTAAGGTTATTGTGGGGGTTGGGTAACTTCATGGCTTCCAATGAGGCTTGTGAGTCAGGAATTAATGCATTAGAGACCTTTAACAAAGCTATATATCAGCTATTATGCAATGTCTCAGTCTCTGTGGGACACCCAGATGCTCTCAGTTTCATTCTAGCCCTTCCTGGACATCAAATACTGAAGGCGACGTCAAGATAATTAGGAGGCAAGGGTAGCATAAAGTTTAATATTGGTGCCCACCATCTGCAATCACAGATTTGCGTTGCAAAGGCATAGGGCATTATATTGAGTCAGAGACTTTCATTAGTGTTTTAAACACTTTGATGGTGGGTAGTAGTATACTTGATAATCTTCAGGGCCAACTTTCCATATGATTTTGAAATATCAACGCGCTTGGGACCTAAATTACAACTGGTTTTTTTTTGAGCTTAGGGTCTTAACGTCAAACATAACTAAGTATCCTGGTTTATAGCATGACCCTTATTGCGCCTGAAGTCAGTTTAGGCTTTGTAGACACTCACAGTGTCAGTCAATATTCCCTTACCACCTGATGAATTTCTCTTAGCTTTTTGGCGTGCTCATTTGTGGCTACAACTGTTAACTCTGGTTATGGACCTATGCTAAAGCTGAGATTTGTGTAATAGTTTGCAAAATAAAGTGTTTTACCCATTTATTTATGATTCAGGTATTTTATAGTTTGTGCTAGTGGCAGGTGGGAGGCCCAATTTTCCTGTTCCGCGTTGGATAGCTACGCATTAACTTCTATAAACCTTGGTTCACTTTCTCCATATGCTCATCTGACTGAGGGTGGAAGGATGTTGAGCGGCTAGGGTAGACACCTAAGATGGATAATAACAATTCCTATAACTGGGTTTTGAATCCAGAAACAGTTGCTGATTATTTCTCTTAAGAAGCATGCAGGCAGAAGATGTGGTCAAAAAAACCCGGACAGTTTAAACAGATGTGATGTTGGTGCTACAGGAGACAAATTGGGCAATCTTGGTGAAGAAGTTAACCACTACCATCACCCCATCATTGCCCTGAGATAAAGGAAGTTCAACAATGAAAGCTATGGATTCCAATGTCCAGGGGCCTTCAGCAACTTGGACGGTATTAGGAGCCCACCGCCTTTTGGCGGCTAAGTTTTGACTGATCACATGTTAATTAAGATCTTGGTGATTTGTAACAGCTAAGTTGTAGTTTTTCCTCCTGTAAGCGCGCTGTTCCAACTCAACCATCCAAGTACTGCCAGGATAATTAGTGGTGGGGGGTCATGGGCCTTGCGGATCACTTCTTATTTACTAGTTCAGGTGGGAGCCATTATTTACCCTGGTGGAGTATAACCCATCAAGCAGCTGGTAGCCCTTGTCTAATGGAACTCCAATTCTTTGGCAAACCTGTTTTATCATAGTTTAGTCTCCCAACAGGGATTGAGATAGCCTAACTAGGGAAGGGGTGTCCACATTCCCATCAAGGGGTTCCATAACAACTAAGAAATGCGGGGTTGGTATTGGTGCTTCCCTTCACCTGTTGCATTTTAATCAAACCTTGGGTATTTTTGATCGTTAACTTAAGTAGCGTTGGGGCAAAATCAGGGTTCCATTTTAGAGCATCAGGCGTCAAGTTTTACTACCTTCACAAAGGCATACTGGAAACTAAATATGAACAGTATCTCTAAACACCTGGACTGGCGAGAGGTGTGCTTCTAGGGGGAGCAGTAGTACATTAGAGCATTGTGGTCAGTGCGGATAGTAAAAGGCCATCTGGAAACATGCAAATGAGGACGCCAGTGCTGTACAGCTTCACCAACTTTAAGAAGTGTTATAAAATTAGCGACATGGTTAATATTACCATAAGGTTTTCTTAAATTAAGCCCACTGAGCAATAGACGGACAATATGGAGATTGTCAGACCCAAAATAAACTTGGTAGTCTAATAAAAAACCATAGAAATTGCTTTAACAACACCACATTATTTAATTAATATACTTAATTAGCAGCTTCTACTACTGACTTCTCTTTTTACCTACTACCGCTCTCTTCTTCCTGATCAAAAAACTCCTCCTCCTTGTCTTTCCGTTCCACTCTTATCTTCACCGTTTTGGTCGGTTTTGACCCTTTGGCTTAGCTATTATTCATTTGCCAAAACTCATTGGGCTTTGCATCACCATTTGAGGCTTCAGGAGAATATTCATGCCAGAATGGTATTGCCTTTTCGCTTTTTATTCTAGGCACACAATTATTCTTATACTATTAAATCGTTTTGACATATAGCAACTAATTTTCTACAACTATTTGAGGCTTAAGTCCAGTCATATTAATTTCTCAATATGTAGTTTCTTGTCATTAACGGTGTAGTTGAGTCGAGCCAAAGACATCATTTTAAAGATATAAGCGATAGGTCTCTACTCCATCCTCACCTTCTTGCAACAAGGCCTCTCCCGCTGCAAAATTATAGGTGTTGATGGCAATAGTTAAATGCTGTTTAAGATTGGCATGCATTAGAATGTGGCTGTACAGGAGAATTGTCTTGACTGCATTGAAGGCTGCATCAGATTTCATTGTTCAACTGAAGAAATATTTCCCAGATGCAGTGTTGAGGGGAGCGCAACTTCAGATAGTTGTGAGGTGTATTTTTTTAAGAAACTGCAGGTCCCCAGGAAGCTGAGCAACTTTGTGAGGAAAGTAGGAGTCTCCCAATCTCGGATGATTGCTTCTATATCTGGAGCAATCATGTGGCCATAGGTGAAGATAATATTTCTTAAAAAATTACTTTTAGGCTAGAAGAACTGCACTTTTTCGCTTTGAGAGTATGATCTGCTTAATCTAGATGATCCATGAAGGCTACCATATGACAAGAATGGGACTCTTCATCTTAGGAGAAATCCAGTATATCTACATGTAGGCTATTGTGCAGGTTCCCATAAAGGTTTCCTATGGTGAATTGATGGCTTTTTAAAGATCAGGTGGTGTAATTTTTTAAAAAAGGTCTTTATCCTGAATTGGTAAATTCTTTAACCGGAGCAAAAAGCGTCGACCACTCCTGGCCTTCCTTAATTCAAATCTTGTTGAAGGCGTTCAGACAGTCTAGTTTTATAATTACTCTAGACTTTTTTAAAATAGCAAGAAATCTGCTGATCAAGGGGCAATAGATGGAGGTCAAAACCGGTACATTGATCAGATTGCCATCATCAATGCAGAATCCTAAGAGGCATCATATTTTCCACAAATAACAAAGGGGAGCACGCAGGTGAACTTTTCATGATTATATGACCCTTGGAAAGCATGTCGTCAACCCAAACGTCTATAGATGTCTCCACCCTTGGAGATAGGAGGTATATGAGGAGGATGTTCCAATGAGGTCAAATTTCAGCTTAAACTCAATTAGAACTCTATTTTTTTCAGGAATTAAACAAGATTCTTGTGAGTTAAACATATCTGCATAGGGTTTGATGCACTTGGGTAGGTTAAGTGATAAACCAGGAATCAGTCATGTTTAAAACAGCAAGGCCAGCCTTAGGGAGAGACTTCACTTAATTGACAACGCCCTGGCGCTTTTCTCTGGGCAAGGGACGATAACGGTGGCTCTGTTTGGGAATTATGCAAGTATAGTTGTGTCTGCAATGTTGGTGAAAATAAAAACGTCGCTGACAGCCTACTTAAAAATGACTAGGTACAGAAGTTTGTTAATGCAGAAAAAGTATCCTCAAAAAGTCCTTCGCTGCATTGAAAGGGACTGAGAAAAGCACTTGGTAACTAAGGATAGTTTTAGAAGCACTGCCCTTTATGAATTGGCCCACCTTAGGGGTAGGTCTAAAGCTTCCACGAGGTCCTGGCATATAAGTTTAGTTACAACAGTTTCTACTAAAGTATGAGCTTGGAAGTCCCTTCTGGAGGAGGAGAAAATAGTAATCTTTAAGAAGTACTCAGACAACTATTTATTTTCTGGGGAAACAAAAGAGGATAAGACAGCTTTAATCCCAATTGAAAGGAATTATTTACTAGTGTTCTCTGAAGACCCTACAAAATATGACTTCACATATCCATGAGTTGCCCACATGACTTGATGGGTGTAGGGTAGTTTGATGCTCTATGCTCAGAAGGTGAAAATTACTTGTCACAGGCAACCACGCCATTAAGTACGTCCAAGCTTCATGAGAAGTTAACCAAGAAGATCTTGTTTTGAGAATCTTTTTAGATGTTAACCATCTCTCTGAATGTGGACAAACAGAGACGGAGACTCATGACAAAGCAATCAAGTTGCTTCACAGACTTGGAGAGGCTACTGACTGGGGGAGCGTAGAGTCTAAAATAGCAAGTGATTGTCTGGAGCTAGGGTAAAGTGAATGCTCTGAATAAATAAGATTGGCTTACTAACCTCTCTAACTTTGAGTACAAAAAGGAAAGTACTCCGTGGAGTGCATTGGTGCAGGGCTAGTAGTGAGGAGACCCCACCTATGGCAAAGGTTTCATTCTCACCTGCCAGTGAGTTTACTGATGGTTTTTAGGTAGTAATTTGGCAACACAATGTGTCATGATTCAATGGCAAGGTTAGAGAAATCTATGTAACAAGGCTCTCATTAGGTTAAATTACAATGGGATCCAAGACTTGACAAAAATAAAGTGTATTGAAAAGGAGGGACCACTGAGAAGGTACAACTGAGCTAAAGTTGTAAATATCCAAGATCTGAAGTTTGGTGCTGCAGTTGGGTTGGATAGGGTAGACGCTTTTAGAGCATAAATGCAAGAGTGGAGCAAGTTCAGATAAAGTAGGATGAGGGGTTTCCCAGTGCTCAGTGAGGATCTAGTATTGTCTAAGGACTTTCATAGGAGGGTCACACTCAGCTTTTCAAGGGAATTCAGTCTTAAAGCCTTCTTTTGAAACGGGAGCAAGTACTGGAAGGTAGTAAGGTCTCCCTGGAATAGGTCAAAAAAGGAGTTATAATCCTTAAATGTAGCAGGAAGATATTTACAGGCTTAATAAAAGCTTACAGAGCGGGAAGAGATTCCAGGAGTGTTCTATTTGTCTCATTTGAGGCGATAAAACAAAGGTTAACTTTCTTAGAAATCTCATGGAGAAAAAGTTGTAAGGGAATGATATCCACAGGCTTTTTCACTTGGTACTTATGACGAGCCCTAAAATGGGACAGTTTGTCTAAAAAATAGATTTTGAATACCAATAGGGGGATAAAAATAGTTGGGTAGTGATCTGTGCTGCACTCTTTATAAGCTTCTTGAGTGGGGAGTTATGCGACTCCTTTAGTGCACTTTTTTATAAGAAAAAGGGCTTAGAATAGGAGTGATTAGAGGGTATTTAACTAGTGGGCAATTTCAAGGATTTCAACTCAATTGGGCTTAACTCACTAGTCAAACTAACAGAAAATGAAACTCATGATTAATTCTAGGCTTTTATAGATAATATAATTGAAAAAAGGTCACATGAGGTTGTTGAAGGTAAAAATATTGGAAAAAGCAGCCAAAAAAGTGTAAAGTGTGCTAGCAGTTGAAAGCAACGTCCCTGATGATTGCTAGTGTATTCCCAAGTAGACTTCTGTGTCTAATTGCACGCCAAACTTACCCAAAGCAATAGGAGAAAGAGGCCTTGGGAACTGAGCCAAATTGGATAGAATTCAGGGTGGTGCGCAAAAAATGGTGCACTGAAGACTCAGCGGATTAGGCTGCAGTGAGGGTTTGATTTTGGTATCGATGAGTAGGGTGAGTACAGAACCATATACTTAGGCCAACCATTTCAGTATGAGGTTTAAGCCAAGACTGTATGTAGAATGTAGAATTTCCTATAGAAAACTATTTTGGTTAGATGAGAAACAGTTTCTATGAAAAATAAAAGACATTTCAAAAAAATACTGTTATGCCTTGCTCAAGTTTTAGTGAAGCCTCATTTTTAAGCTATAAAAAACAAGATACTAATTTAAATCTCAACTTATTATTCTAACTGAGGTAAGCTGACCAGGGGATGGACATTACTGAACTAAAACTAAAAATCATAATAAAATATAATGGTTCAAACAAAACGCCCAAAATGGATGGATCAATTGAATTATACCTAGTAGAATATCCAACCAGATGGGCAGCGAATACTGCTATCCCTCCATGTTGGATGGGGAGGGGGGATTGGGGGGCTCTTCTTTGGCCGCATCCATCTCATCCCAGAGTAGGGTGCGTGTTAAGGCAGATAGTAAGGGTGTGGGGGCATTAGCGGCATGGGGTTCAATATCCTTGATGACTGGAACTTCCAAATAGTTGCCAGCCATCATTATACCAACGATGTATATGCCTAAAGTGTCTTCAGCTTTGAGATGGGCATCTGGGAATTAAACGAATGTGGCAATGTTGGTTTGGGATATTTTTGCTTTTGGATTCCGTGCTACTGTTACCACGTTCTAGATGGCTTCAGTGACGTTTTTGTGTAAAGTTTTCATGTTGATCTTACTTTTTGCAGTAAGATTTTTGGGGATGATGGGAGGTGGAATTCCTCCTGCGAGCGCAGCCACAGATTTGGTGGCAGCTTTGCAAAGCGGATGGCATTCTGGTGTGGTGGCTGCTTCTACTGCAAGCTTGTGGTTGCTGTAGAATGGTTTGGCGTTAGGTTATGGGACATATTTATGAGGCGGGAATTTTGCATTTCATTCTTCATTACAGAGCCGCTTGAGTTGCAGCATCGTTTCTTCAATGATGTTACCTGATTCTTCAATTTCATCCAATAATTCCCATGGATTTTGGTTGAATTGGATTGGGGAATCAGCGTACGGTTGAGGTTTATTTGATTCATTTGCAGATGCATGGGATCAAACTGGGATCCAATCCAATGTTTGGTTGGATAAATTATTTGTGGCATTGGGTCAAGGTGGGTGCTGATCGGTGGCTGTAGGTGCAGCTGCAGCATCAGGCATTGGAGGAGGGGAAGGTAGGATTGTACCCCATGTCAAAGTTGGCATGGGGTGGGCGGTGGATTGGTAGGCGTTGTGCAAACTTTTAGCATCAACGGGAGTTATGAGTATGGGCATTTGCATTTTAAGTGATCTAACTCAAAACAGGATGGACAAATCGTCCATCCGCCCTCAACGCGAGCCCAGAATGGATAGTTGGGGAAGATGGGATGTTGGCACAAGGGGAAATTGCCAAAGAAATTTTCATAAATTCAGGGCTGATTGTGGAATATGCCTGAGGCCCAGAGAGGTGTGTGGCCCCATTTGGGACCACAAATTGTAAGATGGGGTTTGCGCTGTATGCTTCCAAACCTTCCATCAGCTCCTGGTGGAGCACTTCAGGGGGGAGGTGGGTGGGCAAACCAGCGAACTGGACCGCCAAGGTGGTGTCCGTTAGGAGCTGAGTCTGAGTTGTTGGAAGGGGGATATTATTGAATATTAGCAGCACTGTTGCTGCAGTGGCTGCATTGGCTTCACAGGGGAAGCCAAGATCAAAGTACCCCTTATAGGGGCGGAAGTCAATGAAACAGGCTGGTGACATCAACGCCTGAGCCATTTTGATAATGGCTTGGTCATCTTAGGGGTTGAATTTCCCATATTTGACCCTAAGGCCAAAACGCATGCTGCTCTGGGGGAGCACCAGGGGGCAGCGGGGCACTACTTTGGTTTGGGCGAGATGGGCATTGAGATCGTTGGAAGGAACGAATTATCCCAAGGGTTTGGAATGACTGGGAGAGCCACTCTGAGCGCGTTTTCCTGTCAGATGGAAAATGGAAGGGGGAGTTTTGCTGCTGCCCCACACTGGGACAGTTGGTGGGGGATCTGAAGACATCAGAGCAAGACTTCAGTGTGCGATTAAGTGTTTGCACTTAATTTACCAAATTTTTTTGCCTGGAAAGTTACGCCGAGCAGAGAGAGAATAAATCTCAACTTATTTTTATTAATATTGACGCTGTTACATGTTTACTATTCAATGTTTTATAGAGATTATGGGCCAAGATTATAGGTCAATCTTTTTCCTTCTTCAGTAATTTGACCAAACTCAAAATTTAGTCAAGAAAAAAAATTACTCTTGCCTGCCTTTCACCAGTGCTTAACCAAGCCTATGTTGACTCAACTGACGCTTGCTGCCTCATGTGGGGATGCGGTGCGCCGCCTCTAGGCGTTTATCAGCCACCGCTGAAACGCCCCTGGGCTGGCCCAACAAGCCACAAACACATCAGGTCACTACATCCCGCCTCAGGACCTGTCCCACCACCTCTCATGCTCCCAAGCGGTGCTCTGAAACCCCTGGTGCTCCCTCAGGGAAACCTTGTTTCGGCATTTAAGTCAAGTATGGGACTATCTACCCCTATGAGAGCGCGGGCATCATTAAGATAGCCACAACGGTTTACAAACCCACCAGATTTTTAATTGCTACCCCTTTAAGAGGTACTTTGATCTTGGCTTCGCTTTCAATTCCCACGCTATGTAAGCAGCATCAGCTGCCTCTGATATATAAAATTACTCCTATCCTAACCATTAGGACTTGCTTGCCAGATGAGGCCACACTGGTGGTCCAGTTTGCCAGATTGCCCTCCCACCTCTCCCTCAAACACCTTTGCCACGAGCTCACAGAGGGCTTGGCTGCCTATGTTGCCAACCACGTGCTGCAATTGATGTTTCTAAATGGCACTGATTGTCTCACTGGGCCTTGCGAATCTGCTTGATCCTTCCATCCTTTCAGGACACCCACCTCGCAATACCTCCCCACGCCATGATCAGATTAGTACATGATCATCCCTTCTGGGTGCACGTCAAAAATGGCCGCAATATCTGTCCTTTGTGCTTTGCTCCTGACCATTCAAAGTGCAAGTGATCAACACTTTTTGATGAAGCTACATTCGCCACTCCTCTCTCTGGTTTAAGCCCCACTTCTTATTCTAGTAAAACCTTTTTCTTAGTGATAAGTCCTCCCTCCCCAAACCTCAAACGCCACAGGTGCTGCTCCCACGCTCCGCCCACTTAAGGCCAACCACCAGAACATCTCTGATCAATGGCTTAAGTACTGGCGGAATTGCCATGGTCCGCTGCATGTGGCCAATCAGCAGCTGCCACCCCCACAAACTCCTGTTGCTGGCCCCACGCTGGTCATGTCAAATCCTTTTGAGGCTCTTGAATGGATTGATGGTGCAGATTGCTCCTGCGGAATTAATCCTGACTTCAAGTGGTTGGATTTCTTCACCCTACCCCTGATTTAACTCACCACCACAATTTCCATCCTTATAATGAATTCTCAATACATATAAATAATTATCAAAAGGATGTGAATGCAGCCACTGCCCCATTAACTCCCTCCTCTGCCAAGCCCTCCATATGGCAATTAAGCCACTTTGCGAGGGTTTAGTGATACCTGTCTTCCATTTAGATTTCCTTAAAAGATGCCAAATTCAAAATTGAATAACTACACCTGCGGCTATCCTCACATGCGTCAACGTGACAAGATCTTTGCTCTACACCACCAACTATAAACATAACCACCAAAACATTAATCCTTCAATTTTGTGTTCAACATTATCACCTTTTCCAAACCCAACTCTCCCAATATGTCAGGGGTAATGCACACCGCTAGCCTCATCAATGAGGGGAACCCCCACCTCTTTCTCCTTCTGACTCACACCGCTGATTCTCCCAACCCCCTTCTGTTCACCTTTGCCCGTCACCTGAAGCTGGCACTAGACGAAATTCCCCCACCCCCTCTTCCCCTTCTATAATGGATGCTTAGGCTAACGCCGTGGCGCCATTCTAGGAATTTTTTATCTTGTCATTCCTTTGTTTAGCACACTGTAAATAAAGATGTGTGAAAGACCCCCCTCTTATGTTGGTCACCCTTAGTAATAAAAAGGCCAATAAATATGATATGACTTATCAATAAATGATTAATTGGGCCTAAGGACCAAAAAGCATTGCTATGTTTATGTTCTAATCACTGAGCGATTTCTCATATTAACATCAAGTTCATGACCTAAAAATTCTAGGTTAATTGCCCTATCAATCTATACTGGCTGATGAGATAAAAAAATGCCTATCCAACTTAATAACATATTGATGTTGATCCTAGAGTAATAA
Organism: Massospora cicadina; assembly: GCA_022478985.1. Lineage (NCBI taxonomy): Eukaryota > Fungi > Entomophthoromycota > Entomophthoromycetes > Entomophthorales > Entomophthoraceae > Massospora > Massospora cicadina. The sequence goes on from JAKSZP010017382.1 coordinate 99,870, forward strand.
TCAGTGCTTAGCTCTTATTCCCCCAATAATCACCTTATGCTACCTATTAGGTCTTGCTATCTATTTGCTTCTATTGAAAGATAATGGAAGCCACTTACCTGTGTTATTTTTATTGGTCTCAGTCCCGCATATAATTATAAATCCAGATCTACTCCAACTCAGATCCTAAATTATGCCATCTCCTCCTACATTCATGAATCTACTTCCACCATTGCACTTTTTATTTGCCTATCAATCTCATATATTGATTTTCCCCTGGTAATTAATTTAGTACATACCATTAATAATATAGTACTTTTTACACCCTATATTTATTTTCTAAGTCCAATTCTTTAGAACGGATATAACCCCAGCCTATAAAATTGCTATGAACCTTTAAACCTCTAGAGAGAACTAAGTTTAGTACAAGTTTACAACCTAGACACATCTGAGCAGCAAAAAAGTATCCCTTGTTTTTTACCAATAGCAACAAAGCTGAGAGCGGTGCTCACTACAGGGTGAACTCTGAGTTGCCAATGTAAAAATGTCAATCACCCAGAGGACAACATTATTTATTCAATTAATATAAAAACAACAATGGCTCAGAATCTATAAAAAATGCTGTTCCATCAAGGCCACCCAAAAATATGGAGAGGCTTTACCAGTTGTGGTTAAACTATCTTAAAACTAGAGAGCTGTTGAAAAGACAATGGACTGAATGCATTAGGACTAATTGAAATGATGAAAATAATAATGGAAGAGCTATTCTCTAAGAGAGATTATGCACGCAATGTACAATTAAGTGGAAAGCAACTTATATCAAGCATCCAATATGCCGGTGATACTGCCTATTTCATAGCAGATAATATTGGAGAGGAATATGAAGAGCTAACCTTGGCAATTAAATTTCAAATGAATATGTTAATAATTATCAGATGTTAAAGAACCTTACCAAGTCACCCTTGTAACACTACTTTCTTGTTTTGGAAAGAATCTGGGAAAGTTACTAAGCTTGGACTGTTCCCAATAAAAGACAGGCATCTCTTTCAATCCACCCAGCAATTAGGATACTGAAATCAATTTACCTCATACTTAATAATGACAGCTAAATACAGATAAGTAATTAAACAGCTGAAGAAAACACTCATAAAGACAAGTAAGCTTAAGAGCAGATTCTGAAAAGGAACCTGAGAATAAGTGTTGGGTTTTACTCCTGTTTGGTTAAGCCTTATCCTGGGATAAACTCATGACATCCCTTTAGGCCAAGTCTTGGGTAAATAGGCCTGAAGCCTGATATTCTATAATATTTTCAAAAATATTTATTATAATTTGGTTCGGTTTAGAAGAGATATCAGTCTATCTATATTAAGTTAGTCTCATTTGATATCCTAATCTGATTAACTGTGTTATATTTCCAATTTAAACAATATTACAGTTGACCCTATATAAGGGCCAAAATATTACCAAACAAACATGTATAACTTCTCTTTTACATTATATATCTATTTTAAAATTGAATCGCAATAGATTCTAATAATCCTTGGAGCAATAATACATCATCCAAAACTTTTTTTCTCTCGTTGCAATCACTTTTGCAACTTATTTAATTCAAGTCTGGATTTAGTTTATAATCTCACAGAGGAGATTAGTCTGCGCCCATGTCAGGAAGCAGTTGGGCAAGTGAGGTAAGAGGCACAGGTGGTAGGCCCGCGACTTCCAACGTTTGAAAACGCCCAAGAGAAACTGGCAGATTGGATAAAAATAAAAAACCAGCGGTTACAATTTCCCTGGAAATCCTCACTTGGCAGGTGCAATGTAACCAGTACACCAACACGCTGCACTCTCAACCACTCTTGTCGGTGGAATATGGAGTCCAGTTGTTCCTGGATATTCAACAAATAGCATTGTGGGAAAAATTTTATGGGATGTGCACACTCATTTCCCAACTGTGGTGTACGTTGCACCTCACTCCATGTCACGCGGTTGGCTGGATCTCGGTTTTAAAAACAAGGAGGCAGCAGATGAAGCTGCTGCGGTGTGTGTGGTGATTGACCTCCCCAAAGGGCAGTAGGTCATTGAAACCAAGCGCACCAGATGGACAAAATCCAACCAAATTTTCCTCATGTTTGACTTGTTGCCCACTACATTCAAGCGTGCCATTCTGGAGCAGCATCTGAAAGCTGGTCTCACTGTATATGGCAAAATACAATCCTTCGAGATGCAATGCTTTATGCTAATGCCCCACCTTTGCATTGGCAAAGCCATTGCAGTTCTGACCCCAACTGAGGAGATTGCGAAGGACCTAACCCAGTTCCTGCACTCCACTTTTATTAAAATCGAAGGTCATACCACCCACCCTTTCCAGGTAACCGTAGACAGTGCACCCCCCATCTGCACCCACTGTGACATTTTTGGCCATAAGGCACACGCATGCCCCACCAAGGAGGGCATCACATTCCAAGAGCACCCCTCAGTGTCCATGACCAATGGGGAGGCTCACTATGAACCAACCACCAGTACCAAAGAGGCCTTCCCATGGGGAGCACAAGGCTGCTACTTATTAGTAAAGCCTGTCTCCCCTCAAGAGTGAAAGAAGGCCAAACAGGCCCGCAGGGCCACAGCCAAGGAAGCGTCCAAGGTCGCCTCCACTATCCCACACTCCCAACGCCAGGAAGACATTGAAACCTTTGCAGTGGAAGCATCTTGGGAATCCATTAACCAATCAGATTGGGATGCCCAAGCCTATTGGGCCACCCAATCTGAGGATCTGATGGGTGACTCAATCTCAACTGACCTTTGCAACCAAGCCCTGATTGGAGCCAATTTGGTCTCCAACCTACCTGAAAATTTTTTTGACCCAAATGTTGGTGCACTGAACTCATCCACACTGCAAAAAATTTGTTTGACAGCGCGGAAACCAAAAGCGAAGGCAAAAGCCAATGCAAACCTGTATGCTAAAATTAACAAATATACTGATAGTGTTTCTCCAAACACCAGCGCCACTGTGAAGGCCCATGGGGATCCAGAGGAGGCTGGTGGGCACAGGTGCCCACCCCCTCGCACCTAAGGTGTGATGGGGGAAGCCTTCACTTTAGGGATGTTGAATATTGCAGGACTCAAGGCCTCACCATCCTGGGCTAGGAAACTGAGTTTTTTATAAAAAAAATTTACCCGTGGACATCCGGGCCATCCAGGAATCCCACTGTCCAAGAGGTTCCGAGGACGCTTAGAAACCATGCTCCTCCCTTCCCTATCCTTCTGGTCTGAGCACTATGGGGTGCTTGTTCAGAAAAACAATTTCTTTAAATTTTTATTTTCTGAATCTTTCCTCAATGGCTGAGTCCTCATTGTCACATTTTCATGGGCTGGCGTGGCTCATGCTATCATCAACACTTATGCCCCGACCTGTGCATGAGAGCATCAAGAATTTTTCTCATCTGTCAAATCCCTTCTGTTACCCCCTGACCCTTTCATAGTTGGCAACATGAACTTTTGGTTAAACACATCCACGGACTGTTGGCCTTTCTTATCCCATGCCCCACAGGGTCACGTAGAACTTTGCATTATAAAGGCCGCCCTTGGGTTGTTAGATGTGCTGCCGCAGCAAGCTCTGCTGCTCGAGAACATGATGCGCCCCCACATCCACAATGGCCAATTAAGGTCCATGTCTCGCATTGACCTTATCCTTGTGCCGGTGAAATATTGATTCCATATTTCCCACTTCCACACATTAAAAATTGATTTCTCTGACCACCGGCTGGTCTTGATAACATACCACTTACCCATCACAGTGGCTAGGGCTCCATGATGGTGAAAACTCTGCCCACCCAAACTTGCGTCGCCAGGATTTTCCACATGGGTGTAATTGGCAACTTCAGCAAAAGAGTTTATTACTCATTTTTCGTGCACCAAATTTACACATGGTCAGCCTTCAAAGCAGATACCATCCACCACGGTTGTCATCTCTCCTCCCGACGCTCACAAGCTACATCAGCCATCATCTCGCGCGCACTGGCAGAGTTGGCACACCTGGAGTCCAACATCCCAGCCACGGGCTACAGCCCTGCTTGGGGCTGGAAGTGGGCAGAAGCAGCTGCCCACCTCAACATGCTTGAAAGGCAACACAAACATTGGGTTTGTGTTCAGTACAGGGCCAAAAACATTACATAGGGTGACACGTGCACCGCATATTTTTTTAAAAATTCTTTGCACCGCGCCAGAGCTTGGCCTGCACACAGGTGCAAAGGACAGACAATTCCGTAGCAGATATGCTGGCCAAAGTGGCAATTGAGATACAAAATTCTTACTCCAAATTGTACAAATCTGAACCAAATCTGCTGGCCAAAATGGCGAAATTTCTCGATAGCACTCACATCCACACCATTTCCTGATACCCAGAGTTAACGAATTTGATTACTCCAGCTGAACTCTGGTCTGCCATCCGCGGTACACCAAAATGGAAATGCCCAGGCCCTGATGTCATTCCTTATGAGTTCTATAAGAAGTACTTCATATTTATATCTCCACTGCTGCTTGCCTCCCTTAACCAGAGCCTTCTGGATACGCGCCTTCTACCAGGAGGGCAAGAGGCCTTCACCATCACACTATTCAATAAAGGGGATAAGCTAGACCTAGCCAACTGGCGCCCCAGTTCTCTAACTAACATGGATACAAAAATTTTAACTAAAATCATGGCTAACCGTCTAGGGATTATAGCCTCCGCCACCATTTCGCCAGAACAATTTTATTTCATACCCAGAAGGTCGATTTGGGATAACGTGCACTCTGTGGCTAACGCATGCCAGTCCACAGTCTCTGGGGCACTAGTATTCTTGGACCAACAGAAGGCATATGATAGAGTAAACTGGGAATACCTCAGGGCCTGCCTCCACCACTTCCACTTACCCCCTCGCTTCATCAGCTGGGCAATGATGCTTACGGAATATGCAACAATGGCAGTACGTGGCCCTGGCTTCCTAACGGAAGTGGTCCGCCCTCAAAGGGGCCTACGCCAAGGGGACCTCCTTAGCCCACTCTTATACAACTTCAGCCTTAACCCACTGCTTCAAAATGTGAATGCCCGCCTCACTGGGGTCCACGCACCAGGCCAAGCCACAGTCAAGATGATGGCATTTGAAGATGATTGTGTGGTCGGTGTGTCTAATAATCAAGACGCACGCGCGCTTGAAGCTCTCATCTGGGAGTATTCTCAGGTATGTAATGCTGCACTGAACGCCTCCAAAACTGAAATCATCCTCCTTGGTCGGTATCAAACCTGCTGGGCCCAAGCAATTAGAGCCCAGCCAATCCCATCTATTTGCACACATGCTCGCCTTCCCTGCTCACCCCACACCGCCCCACTTGTGCTCCCCTTCGCGCCACACCCTACCATAGGGCCTGTCCGCCATCTGGGCGTGTGGGTGGAGGCAGGCGGGTATGCCTCAGCAGTAACGGAAAGTCATATTGTAAACAAATTGATGAAGTGCATCGCCTCCCTCAAAACCCACCCTACTTCCCTTACTGGCAGGGTTGTTTTAGCCAACTCTATGCTCCTCTCCAAAGTCTGGTTTGGAGCCCACGCCATCGCCTTCTCCCCGGGTTTTTTCAAATCTATGTATGCTCTTCTACAAGAGTGGCTCTGGTCAGGCCGCCCACCGCCAGTGCGGCTTGAGGTCATGTTTGGCCCTCGTCGTCATGGTGGCATGGGCCTGCTCAACTTTAAAGCCCATGCTGCCAAGATCCTGGGCACCTGGATTGCGGCTGTCACCGCCCCTATGCTCCCCTCCCAACACTGGTCCCGCGTGGCCCGCTCCAACTTTTCCTGTGCCCTGGGCCTAACCAATCCGTCAAACCCTCACTCCTTGATGAAATATCTGGCTTCCCACCCATCGGCCACATTTCTTCATAGTACTAAAACCCACTTCAAACGAATCCTCCTCTCCATGTGGAGCGCTGAGTGGATAATCCGTATTTGTGGACACACAGCCAAAGAGGCCGCCCTTCTCCTCAGTTCACACAGGAGGTACAGGGGATACCCACTCAAGATGGCGTGATCCCCACACGGCCCCATGTCCTATCCAGGGTGGACTACCTGGACATGATGGACATCCCTTATTCCATTGAGACTCAGAAGACTATTTGGAAATACGCACAACACCCTCTGTTGCAGCCTCATATCCGTTCCCATGTGTGGTGCTGCCTGAGGTGGTTGTACCATATGGCTGAGCGCTCTAACGCTTTACACTCATCCTACATCATGTGTAGCCAGTATGGAAGCTGTTCCACCTCCTGGAGAAGTGCCCTACCTCTAAAGTGATATGGCGTGAGGTGCAACGTTTACTTTATCAGGATCGGACACATCCCTTCAGTTTTTCTAGGGATATGTTTGCTTTATCTATGGTCTCCCCTCTCCCACCCTCCTTCCATGCTCTGGTGGTCACAATCGCCATGTGGACTATCCACACAACTGTCTTGGATGCCATCACAGGCTCCACCCCCACCCTCCCAGAAGCTGTCCACAGATTCTGGTCTCATTTGGTGGATCACTTTCAGGCGTGGATGTTTGGGTACCTCCCACCACGTCGCCGTCAGCTGGTCTCCTCCTGGTCCCCAGTTTGGTTCATCAACTCAGACCCTATCCTCCACACGTGTTCAATTGTGGTTATGGCCCCTTTAAACGTTCACTCCTCCTCCCAATAGTGGCTTTCCCGCTGGCAACAAGAGAGAGCATTGCTTCTCTGGGGTGCCTTCCCTGTTACTAAGTTTCATTTTCTTTCATGTTTACATATGGAAGTGTCCATCCCCTGGTCGGCCTTCCCCGCAATAAATCAAAACAATACATCATCCAGGGCCTCCACCGTTTTTTATTCTGGAACTACTATTCATACTCTTTATCCCAAGTCAGGATAAATTATCAACCTAGTGGATTTATATATATATATTCTATAAGGGAATCTAACTTCCCTGGCAATTTATTACTTATGTGATCAACTCCAAATCCAGCTTTGAGATTTCCTGCCACTTAGGGAGGGTAATTTAAAACTCCAATAATAAGTGCAGGGGTTTTCTAAAATAAAGCCATGCAAAAACTCAAAATTTGCTACTGGAGTAATTGAGTTTAATTACGCACTAATGCTAAAGCCTTCTGATAAAAGAATTCAGCCATTGACAAAATATTTCCGCACTTACCATGATTACCTATGCTAAAGCTTAACTGTTTCAATGGCAGAATTGAAACAGCTAAACCGAATGTATTGGCGCCTTTTATTTCCTTGAGCTGACACTCCTTGCTGTTCCAATGACTAAATTAAAACAACCAATTCAAATGCCTAAGCACCTTTTTTGTCTCCTTGCACCAGCAATACTTGCTATTTTTAAAAATGAGATTGAAATGCACAACCCAAATTCCTCTTTCTCTTTTTCATTTCTTGCACTTATTCTCCTTTGTCAATCATCTGGCGGATTTGATAAGATCTGGTAGATTGTTACACAGAGGTAATACCGCTAATACAACGAATGATGATATGAAGATTGTTATAACACATAAAAGGTAGTGTATATAAGAAATAGAAGCAAAGCGCTTCTGTGAAACACAATTTCTATTAACAGCAGCTTTTTACTGCCAAACCAAAGGGATCTATACAAGCTATCAACTTCCTGTTGCAGAGTCCACTGCAGCTTACTATCCAAAATTGATCCCCTTTCCATTCTCAAACGTTAAATTTATCTTTCTATTGCTGCGAACGCTCCTACAACTCTCCCAAGCAGGTAAACTCTCTCAATATTTGCTTAGTGCAATCTCGGCGGAATCACCACCATATCACTGTATTTCTCATTATCAACCTTTGGCATTTGATCCGCTGACAACCATCAGGAACCTAATAATATATCCTACTTTTGATTATCCTCAGATTCTAGTTGCTGGTAATTGACTTATACCGTTTGTATCCAGACTGCTTACTGAGGCAACCAGATGTAAAAACTGATGTGTTTTCACTGGTGCACAGGTTCGCTTAACTACTGAGTCTGGAGATAAACACAAACTTGCTAATTGTATGAAGGCAATTAGCTTAGTTGAGTTCGATAAATGGGTAGTTCAGCCCTACTCTTGCAGATAATAATATAAATGACTTTGGCCTCACTCTGGCAATAAAGAATTCAAGTGACTTCAGCCTCACTCTGGCAAGATATAATTATTTAAGTGACTTCAGCCTCACTCTGGCATTTACA